>JAGSMW010000115.1:0-70925 GCA_029286795.1 Byasa hedistus
TGAGGATGGAAGGTAGTTTGAAAACACTCATTATTAACGGTGAAAAGATTGTACAAATATGAATATAATTAAAATCAAGAAAGGATACTGATAAAGGAAATTTTTAAATGTAAAAGTTGTGCCTCAACCAAAATCAATGAATGTGGAACATATTTTTATAATATGACGGTTGTCGTTGTATGAGTTTACAATTGATTTGTTTATTTGTGGAAAGAATATGTAAAATATGCATATAGTACAGGCTTTTATTCAAAACCAAAGTTTGTTTGTCTTTTTTTTTGGGGGGGGGGGGCGCTGAGGAAGCTGCGAGGTTTTGCGTGAAAGTTTCTATCCTATTAATTGGATCATAGTTGTGAAATTGGATTGGGACTATCATAAGCAGACAAAAATAACCAATAGGGGAAGGAACGGAAATTCTTAATGGTTATTGAATGCATAGAAGAGCCACGGACAATTTTTGTCTACGAACGACAATAACAGGAGCAAATCAGTGCTTGACAGCGTCATAAGAGAAGTGTATTTTCGAAGATTCGTAAGTTCATAGTGACTGTTGGATTCTTATTATGTCTCTTTTTGCTATGGAGCTGATTATCGCATATATTTTGTAATAATGGCAAAATTGTGTTGATCCCCGTGACAAGAGGCTCAACCCAATCAATGAAGCCATTTGGTCGAGATTAAAAGCGTTACAGTGAGAAACAAAGGATTGAATACTATAGACATCTAAATGATTATATTGGAGAGTTTTACATTTCGAATAAAGGACAAAAAATATTGCTTCTGGTTTGTATTTTTTCACTTGTTGAAAGATTTAAAATAATGTAGTTAATCTTTGTTTTAAAAAATTCTTTTGTTCTATTAGAAGTTCTTTTTATTATTTATTAGACACGTCATCATTTTTTCCCGCGATACCTAAAATTGACCAGAACCAAAAAATGACTTGATTTAAGGAAAACAAATAAACAAAAGATACATAAAGAATAAGAAAGAGTAATATTCTTTTAGGTTTATCTAATATATTGAAAAAAAAGGAAAATGTGGTTAGTATCACATATTCTATGTCGTCTTATGATAAAACCCATATTTATTTTTAAATAATTATTATTGAGCTCTTCTTCGCAAAAAATAAACAGAAGTTCAAATTGAATAAAAATTAATATTTTATAGGAGTGAAACTAATATCTGAGGACTTTCTAAATTGCGAGTGAAAAGATTCTCTTTGTACTGGCTAAGGTCGAAAAGATTTTAATGTAAGGTGCTTTTAATGATGATCTTTCGCTAAAATCAAGTAAAAAGAAAAAATTTAGCATCCCGTGGCTCTTTTTCCTGCTAAAAACTCAAAAGAATTGTTAAAATTCATATTCTTCGGACAAAGAAATATCAACAATGGCTGTAAACCTGTTATGCCAAAATTTATATATATTTTGTAGGCTTAGTATTCTCCAAGATGTGATATAAAATTTTTTATTTAAATGTTTATTGAATAGAATGTCTCATATTCTAGGCTCAAAAAATTATAATATTTTAATCCCAGACAGAAAACTAAATGACTAGGTTTAGTCTTAACTCTCAAATAAGGTGGTGGAAAGGGTATCTCCTTGTTAATATGTTCTTTTTTAAATATCATCGTAGCCAATAATTTTTTACAATCATTTTTGTCAAATTTTTTTCTTGATAGGTTAAACTGGATCTAATGGAAGCGGCTTATCTAAAATTTTTGTAACACAAATAATTTCACATATCTTTGAGATATTTAAAGACAAGATTGTATTAGAGTCAGAACTCCATAAACCTAAATTTTATTTGTGTACCCAATGTTGTAAATTCAAAGAAAGCCAAAAAACGATTTTCTTCAACGACATTCGGATAAAGTTCTAACCTAAAAAGAATAATAAATTAGTCTCTGACTCATTACTAAATAAAAAAAAGGTCTTCTGTGTTCACTTTGAAACCATGTGCAGGAATTACTTTCCTAAAAACATTATTTATGAAGAAATTGTATTGCCAACGCTATTATCGGATAATTGGCCTTTAAAAAGGGTGGATTAAGGACGTCTTATCGGTCCCGGAGCTAAGGGGGCCTTGTAAGAGAATTTGTGTGTAAAATCAAAGAAAAAATACGCAGATAAATTATTTTCGATGGAGTAAAAAACATTACACTTTAATATTCTAATTTATGAATTAGAATTGGAGTCATCTGTACTAAGTTTTGTAAAAAAGGACTTAGAGCTGTTTTTTAACTCTTTTTTTTAATTTTAAATATCTTATTTTAACTCATGGAATTAAATAATTAGTGATAAATCCACCTGCTTTGTTTACAATTTTAGGAGCACCCACAAAAAATACAGATAATTTTTTTCTTTTAATAGATACTTTTGACCATTCACAATTATAAACGACTTCAAAACAATAAACAAATTGCGTGCACTTTTTTAAATCTTCTATAATAAAATAGTTATTTGTATTTATAGCTTATTATTTGTTGACCAAAGTTAACAATAAGGGTGGTTTTTAAAAAAAATAAAATGATTTTATATTTATATGATAAGTACAAATTTATTGCCTAAAAATTGATTTCTGTAATTTCTGTATGGCTAGAAAGGGTGCCTTTTAAAATCGACCCTTATTTTTTCTACTATATGCTCAATGGTGCGCAACAGTTAATGTCCAAAACAGAAAAAAACTTACAAATTTATGATTTTTTACTTTTATGAAAATTTCATGGTGTGGTTATTTAAACGGGAATTTATTAATCATGACATTAAAACAGGGGGTAAAAAAAAATTATAAAAGTTTTTAATGCTAATTAACCATAGGATGAAAAAAAGCATCATATTTTTACAAAAGTTTGCTAAAAGACCTTGTAGCTGCCTTGTGTCATATAAACCTAGAATATATAGTGTGCAAAGCTATTACACATTAAGGTTTAAAGACTAAATTCAAATTATAAACGCCTCTAGTCTAGATTACAACTAAGTTGATATAACTTTTTTTGGTAACTTCTAAATTTTTTTTTCTGAGACTTTCAATAATACAGATAAAATTCTTATTATTTTATAAAAAATGTAATAACATTATTATTTTTCAGAATAAGACATTTTTTAAAAATATTCTAGGGATGGTAAAACTTTAAAATTTATATTCAAACACCCCTAAAACACTAACAGTTCGCCCGCTTTCAACTTATCCAAGTTTTTATAAACTCTTCTAGATAAAAAAAATGTTTCAATTCCAATAAGCCATGGTTTCAAGTAGCGGCAAAAGCTTATTTATAAATCTGTCCCTTGTGTCACAAGATGATTAGATTTTTTATATAACGAGTTCAACCCTTAAATAATAATTTACAAATTAATTTTTTTATTAATATTTTGTTTTTGATCAAAATCAATTTTCTTTATATTATTTTTAAACATCTAATGATCAAAATAGGAACTGTATATTCTCGAGTCCTTTTAAGAGTTGAAGTATGAGAGTGAGGGTTGCAAAGGCTTTGAAGTAGCTTTAAGGAATCTCCTATCTAAATTACTCAATAGAGGTCCGTTGAACACAATAACATAGCAATAAAAAATAAATTAAATCTCAGTTAAAACTAAAACCGCCGCAATCATTTAAGTATTATGTATTAGAATATTGTTAAAATTCTTGGATGTAAATTGCAACTGTAGCTTCTGATTGTGTAAATCTTTTTAAAAAAGTGACAATTACCCCCCCCCTTTAAAGATCCTTTTAAAGAGTAAGAATACTTTCTCCCCTAGATACAACTTAATAACAATTTTGTTTATAATTTGATTCTAATCTACAATATTCGAATTCCTTTCATTCAAATACTTAATAAAGAATCCTTTTTACAAATTTTATTTGATATTCTAATCATCCTAAAAAAAGAACTTTCAGCAGAAATAAATACAATCTCGCATATCGTAAATTTCAATTAGAAAATTTTAGTGAATACTTGTTTAGATGAATAACACACAGTTTTCAAAATTTAATAAAAATGATGGTGTACCCCAAAAATGAAAGCACCTATTTTTCCTGTATTTACCCATTGAAGACAAAGAACAATGTGTAATAATGGCGGAGGAGTGGAAATGAGCATTTTTGGAAGAAAAATGGTAATAGTGTCCATCGAGAAACTACTTATCATGATGTGGCCTATCTCGAGACTAAAGACATTATACTTGGGATTTCTATTTATGACCCTTCTATATCGTCCCCGCATAAGAGACAGTTTCTTTGTTGGTGAACAGTCTGAACCAAGCACCCCCCAGATTTTAAAGATTAGGACCTTCAGAAGTTTTAGTGTCTGTTTCGGAGTAAGGCCATACGTCAACAGAAGTGCTAGAGTGCATTAATCAATATAAGCAAAAGATGAATTCAGATATTCATGATAAAAGTTCTAGTAAAATGAAGCAAGAAGA
The DNA here is from genome assembly GCA_029286795.1 of Byasa hedistus. Classification (NCBI taxonomy): domain Eukaryota; kingdom Metazoa; phylum Arthropoda; class Insecta; order Lepidoptera; family Papilionidae; genus Byasa; species Byasa hedistus. The sequence goes on from JAGSMW010000115.1 coordinate 4,419, forward strand.
AGAATTAATGCTTCTTCTGATACGGAAAAGCTAAAATTGCGAGTAGAAATACATCCTTCGTAAGTAAATCCGAAAATAATCTCGCAGAATCAGCAACCAATTGTACAAAGGCGTCTGATAACAAGGATCTCAAAGATAATTCATCTGCACAACTGAACCAAGCTTCAGAAGCTAGAGCATCTCCTAATGCCCAAGATTTGTTCTACATGAGTTGTAGAGGTACAAATTTTTTTACATTGTAAAATTTGAGAATAACTGCCTCACTCTCGTGAAACAGACTGAAAATTAGTTTTTTCACAACACTTTAATAAACACTATTTTTGACACAAACAAAGAATTACACGGTGTGTAACGATGCTTTAATAATCTATCTAAATTAGATAATCTTGTAAAGAAACCAATAGAAGAGATAAGTCAAATCATGCTCAATGATTGAAAGCATTAGGAATATGTATTACTATATTCAGGAGGGATGTAAGATATTGATTAAGAGAGAGGATGTGAAACGGATATTGTTATACAAGTGGGAAAACTTTTTCATAGACCAGAATAAATTCCACAGAGTTCTTTTGAAGAAAACAAGTATACTTTTGTTTTTTACTCACAACAAAATATAAATTTGAAAAGGAAATTGGGGATATAATTTGTCACAATGGGATGCGAGTATTTTCTTTAAGAGGTTCGGATCAGATATATTTCATTTAAATGTGAAAAAGTGTATGACATTAATAAAATTACGAGTTTAAACTGTGAGGTTGATTATGGTACAGTTGGAACGCATCTGGTTTATGGTTTACCTTTTTAAAGGATATTTATTTTTTGTGCAAAAGAAATTGTGTGACTTCGCAATAACCGGTATTTTCTTATGAACTGGCTTCTTCTATTATAGCGCTTTTAATGACTTTTTGACAGGAACTCAGCTTTTAGCATTGTTGCTTTGTTCTCTTCTTCTTCTTCTCTCTTTCTTCTGTGCCGTTTGTATAGGGGATATTTATCGTATTATTTGCCATATTTTAATAATTTTACTGGACGAAAGTGTAAAATCAAATTTTACGTTGTTTGTTTCAATTTATTTTTTTTTAAATTGTGTTATACATTTAGAAAAACACTCATTCCAAGGCAAGTCCCTAACTGGTAGAGTTGTTACTCTTAAAATTAAAGTGAAAAGCAACCTTTTAGTTCTAATTTTGGTTTGTGTGTTGACGATCTTTTTTATCTTAACCGAGCAAGACATTGATATCTCTTGTTAAACGTTTAATTTCCAAAACTGAAGGTGACGGGAAATTTACTAAGGACGAAACTAATGTAGTTCATCTTTTCTCAGATACGCAAGATATCATTATTTTTTGTTGTGTAATAGAGAAGGTTAGAGTCTTCGTTAATGGTTATTTTAAGAATTTTTGAAAATATATCTTTTCTTTAAATTTTTAACCCCAAGTTTTGGAGAATAAAATGTTTTCTTCTTTTTCTACGTTTCCTAATATTTCGTCTAACAAACAATTTTAAAAACAAAATTTTCAATAAGACTAACAATATGGGATGTGAAACTATGGAAAAATTCAAATTTATTCATTTAGTTTTCTTTGTTTTTTTTTACAGACTAAGCCTGTACATTGGTGTTTTAAAAATGCTTTAGTATAAACTTTGTTTTAAGTAAAAAAGTTAAATTCAAAATAAATAAAAAAAATACTAGAATCGATAGTATTTTGGATCGGATATGCTGAAGAATTTTTTAGATAAGATTTTTTTTTGTAATTTTACTCATATTTATGTCTTACAACAGATGGTGCGCTTTAATAATTGGAATTTAATTCTTAAATTCGCTTTAAAAAGTATCTTTTTAGGCCATAGCCATTTCCGGGCAATGGCCTTTTTTTGCATAGAATACACGGGCATAGAGTCCTAATCTAAAGATTTTTTTCCCCTAAAAATGCAAAATGGAAGAAGATCAATCAATAGGAATTCGATCTAAAATTGTAAACGGATGTAAGGACAGCCGCGAAAGTTGTTATCATGATTGATTGTTTATTCTAAAAAAAAAAAATTAGGCTGAATTGTGGAAATGAAAATGCGTTTTGAGGTGGATTCCACCTTTACAAATGGTCATCGATTACGATTATTCAGATAGGATGCAGAAAGGCTGAACAAGGTATTAGGAGGGTTCTAAATAAAATAAAATACTAAGATAGCTCTAAATGAATATTTGTTTATAGTTTATTCTTGCTGCGAAAAGTATGAAGTTAATCTATTAAAGAATTTTGAGAGTTCATTGAGGGGGGGGGGGTTTTTTTTTCTTTTTTTTGGTGCCTGTTTTTTTTTTTTTTTTTTTTTTGGGGGGGGGGGGGGGGGGGGGGGTTTTTGTTGGGGGGGGGGGGGGGGGGGGGGGGGGGGGGGGGGGGGGGGGGGGATTCAATAAAGAGAATTCAAAGACTTTTGATAATTAAATCTGTAACGGACTGAACATATAGGAAACCAAACTCAGCTGGAGAGAAAATATCCGTTCAAGTAGGATGAGCGTATTATATAAGAGGTTGCTTGATAAAACACTTTCTCCAAATATATGATGCTATTAAGGGAGGAACATGCCTAATAGGAGCAATAGAAGAAGTACAGGAACTTTGTTTTAGAAAATAGTACTTAATAGAAAGAAAGAAAACATTTTAAAGTTTTTTGACAAAATCTAATGAGCGTTATAAAGTAGTCCCCGATGAAATCCTTCCTTCCTATCCACATGAAATAGCGGGATAAATGACTGCCATAAACAAGTTAATCACCAATAAGAGTTTAACAATTCCTAAGGATATCACACGAATCTTATTGAAGGAGAATGGGCTTTATTTAAAAAAGCTTATTAAAACAGAAAAGATTTCCTAGGATTGTATAACTAGCTACATTCAAGATATATTTGGAGGGGATAATTTAAGATAACACTGTTGAAGCCTATAAATTAGCATTTTAGAAATTATGCATCTTTTATTTAGGCTTCAATAAATATTTATGGATTTTTTGCATGTAGCCCCCTTAAAAAAAATACCCGGGAATAGGCCCAGACCAATCTTTTTAGTGTTTGAATGTGTTTGATACATTTATCCTTTAATATTGTGGTATTAATTACCACATTTTAAAACATATCTTATTTTTTATTATTTCTTGTTTTAGAACTTCTAGAATATCCTGGCCTATAAATAGTTTTTAGCCCCAGAACCCTAAGATTAAGATAAACTTTAAGGGGAGGATTCACACGACTTTGATAAATAATCATTTAAATACAACCTTTGTTTTTCTTCCGGAAGGTCCATAGTGGAAAACTTTTTAAGTTTGGATTCTTACCCGGTCATCAGCCACAAAGCGTTTAAAGTTGTAAACGGACAAGCTTAATATTTAAAAAAAGATAAATAGGCTATACCTCTGAAAAAATTTATCGATAGGAAGCATATACAGCATGTCTTAAAAGATTTATTTATTCAATTTAGAGTTTAAAAATTGTAGAATTTATGAATCATACTAAACAGAGTTATTCCGTTTTAACACGGGAGTTTTTGCTGTATTATATCCGTTACTTCGATTATATTCAAGATATTCTTTATTTCAAGTTCAGCTTCTAAAGTTTACCAACAATACCCCAAATCTTTTACTAAAAAAAAGTTTCAAATTTCTTTAAAATAAGCATAAAAATGCTCAAAAATCATTAATAAAGCCGAAAATTAAACTATTGTTTCTGTCGTGGTATTTTAAATCACTCTTATTATTCCATTTAATGTCTTGTTTAATTTAATTATCATTTTTTATATGTTTACACATTATTTATCTTCTCATCAGAGATCATTGTAAACAATAATAAATTAAATTAAAAGCTTAATAGATTCGCTTTCACTCCCAAGATCAAGTCATTAATAAATAGTTTTTCTCTTCAAACTATTATATGACGTCGCAACACGACAGGTTAATTTAAGCATATTACAGATTAAAAAATTTTTAATTTTTCATGTTTTTTTTTATCTTAGGCGTTAAAAATTATAAAAATAAAAATTTTATTAATTAGAAGATAGAAGAATTCGGTAAAGCTCTTTAACTAAGAATAATAATTGTTGGCAATATAATTAAATAATTTTTACCCTAACTCTAATTTAAATTAATGCTGTATAACAATAATAGTTAGTATTGAGTCCCATGGACAGTAGGAGGAGCATCCATCCAAGGATATGGCTTGCGGGTCGAATCGCTGGGACTCAAAACTTTCAAGGTGAGACTTGAATAGTATTCCGAAGGAGAGCTAGACTAAGTAGGGTGAAAGGTCCAGCGGATATGACCTATTGGAAGACTGCGCACCACGGCTCGAAACAGGTGGGAAACTTGAGTCCAATTCACAGTAAGTTGGTAGTGTAAGAGGGTGTGCTTGCATCAGTCTGACGATGTGGGGCCGATATACCAGTACGATGATGCTCTCTCCCCGGGTTACTAACCACGCCCGTTAATACTGTTAACTGTGGATCTACATGTTCGGCATGGATTAGGGCAAGGCTAGTGGATAGGTTCTCCCGGAATCAAAGCCCAGATGGGCATGATTCAAAGCACTTAAAGGAAGGGGGTTTTAGTGAGTAGGAATCTCACAGTACTCGAGTGGGGCTGAACTACAGTTCACCCACCAGAGTCTCTATAAAGATTTCCCCCTACCTGTGGCACCAAAAAAAAAAAAAAGTTAGTATTAAAGATAGTTTATATAAAAGGAGTTCTAAAAAAAACTTTTTACTATTTCCAGTTGTCAAAAAAGAGTTTTTTTTCTGTAATAATTTTGGAAAAAAATCAGAAAAAATCTTATAGATTTCAAGTTGAATTTCTTGTTTCCCACAGAAATATACAGATAGAAGAATCATCTTCAAGAAACTAAAAATATTTTAAATGATTATTTTTTATATAATTTGTAACATATTCTCCTTACTTGACATACACTTTGTCACTTTTACATCTTTTGGAACAATACCTCGTTACTAATGTCATCCTCTAAATTTCTGAAGCCATAAATCAGCCAAAGTTTTGATTTTCTCTATAATTCTTAGAAAAGATAAGAATGGCGCTATTCCGGTACGGTGGCAAACCATTAGAATTCTTTTTGAGGAGTAAGTCTTATTAATGGACTTTCTCTTAAACATATCTTTATATCCCTCTGTCCTTTGTAATCCTTTAAGTACTGTGAAACATGACCATACTTTCTCCTCGTCTTACTGCAACGACGAAAGTCTTCAGTACTATAAACTACATCTTTTGTAGACAGAAGCAATCATAACCTCACAATTAGAGTCAATTTTATTTGTTAAAGAAAAATATCTAGGTTTAAGAATCTCACAGTTCATCAATATGTCCTCCAAATTTACCTTGCATTGGAATGTACGGATGATGTCAATTATGTCATTCCAGTTCTTTGAGATCTTCAAATAATCTTTAGAACCGATCTTTGAACACAGATACTTTAATTCCTCACTTCTCGATGTCTTCCTTGAAATGTCCATTAGAAAAGACTTTTTGGGAAGAGAATTAAAATCAAAATAATATTTAAAAAAATAGGAAAGTTTTCCGATAAATTTAAACTTACTTGTACCCACTCTTTCAATGTAATATAACTCATCCGGTATATCTAAAATTTTAAAAATCTCGTGACATAGTCTCGAATCGGGGATAGAATACCAATTGAGTCACCAGGAACAAAAGATAATTTCAAATCTAATTCTACTTTGAAAACTTCTCTCCATGTACATTTAGTTGAGTAAGAGAAACGATGTTGCAATTTTTAAAAATCAATGTTTTGTCCCCTTCAAAATGATATTTCTCAGATTCTACTTTTTTTCTATCTATCTTATTATTTAAATCTGTGTCTCCTTTTTCTAGGTTGATTATTTTGATAGAATTCAAATTACGAATATCTATAGGGATATAATTTCTATTAAAGTCTATTTGCACTTTATGATATTCCATTCCTGGGTCACCCATTTATTTTTTTTAAAATGAACAAGTTTCGATATTTTTTACTAGTGTCAGGCGTTGTAGGTATTATGTTAATCCTATGCTGTATCCTGCAGGATTTATAGGAAACACTTTTTTTAAATTAATAAAATTGATACTTGTATTTTTTTGTCTAGTAAAATTTTCTTTTACAGAATATTAAGTTATCGCAAAATAATAAGAAAATTGTTTTTTTGAAAAATCTAAGCTTCTGTATTTGAAAAACAATTTTAAAAAAAAGATAATGTTGGGATCAAATTCTATGATGAACATTTGGTTAAAATATATTTTTTTTTAGAAAACTCAATGTTGTTGTAGACAATAGATAACATTTTAAATGAAAGCACTACAGTGAAACTTAAATTATTTATTTTTACATATATGAGAGGATGAATTTTAAACAAAAAATCTTTTTTAGCTACTAAAAAAAAATAAAAATTCTAGCATCACATCCAAAACGCACAAATCCAAAGATATCTGTAAAATAGTGTATGCTTTCATATAAATTCAAATATATGTTTGTTGAAACGAGAATTTTTTAATTATTCTTCTTTCTTTGATAAAAACTTGATAATGTAAAATTAAACTCTTTTTGTTATAACTATCTCATGCTAATTATCATAAGAATCTGGAGAGTTGTGGCATAATCGGCAGGTAGACGGCCAGAACATAGAAATGCTTCTATAATGTTCGTCCCTGTATGCCCAAAAAGTAATTGATCGTAAATATTTTTATTGCCATACTCGGTCTTGGGGTTAGAATATTATTTTTATTTATAATAAATTTTTTAGTAAAAAATTTATCATAATGTGGAATAGTTATACGACAAAAGTAATAGATACCTGAAACCTTTAAAAAACCTTTATCTCTTCAGATCAAGATTCTATCTGGATCTGGATGAGAACGCTGCTGTATAATAAGCTTTAACATAAAGATAAAAAAAATTTTAAAAAAGAGGGGTTAAAAAATAAATTATCCCTGAAATATTAAAATTAAATAGTTAATGAATCTGTAAAAAAATGTTGCGAGAAAGACCACAAAAGAAAATTACATACAAGAAAGATCAAATCAGAATTTTAACTCTTTATAACAATGACTAGCGCAGTTATCTGTTTAAACGAACTATTTGATGTGTTTGTACTCTTTAACTTCATTTTTTTAAATTTCCGTATCTCAAGTTTAACTTCTTAAATTTCATAAAAAATCAGCCAAATCAAATAAGCTAAAAACTCTAAATTTCTATACGTGGCCACAATAATGCCTTTAATTTGGGTTTTAAGCCAAAGAAATAATTATTTATTTATTTTCAACAGTATGTTTCAATTTTCATTTATTTTTTGTACTTTTTTTAGCTTTTATAGACTAAAAATTTTCTGAATAAGATACTAGCAAAGCTATTTCATATTAATCTGGACATTAAGATGTATATGAAGCTTTTTTATCTTTCTTCTATTTTTAAATCTCTATCTTTCTCGCTTTACCTACTTTTATTTTTATTATATGAGAATTATGCAAGCAAACACTAAATTGTCTTTTAATTGTTTCAATGAAAGTAAAAGATGCTTAAAGGAAGATTTTAAACCTAAGTTACGATTATTTATCAACCTAAAGTAAAATTCTAAACTTAACATTTTGTAATAGTCATGTCTTTTTTACCCTTCTTTTACTTTTGAATCGAACTTTTTACTTAGGGTCTACATTTCTACTTTCAATCACAACAAATTACAAAAAAAATTTTAGCTCTTACCCGCGGATTCTAAGAATTTTTGAAGCTGCAAAATGAAATTTAAAATCCAACAAATTGTTTTCAAAAGTGTCTTCTCTGTTTTTAAAAGTATCATTCAATACAATAATTTGTAGATTATCTCCTTAAGAGGATATATAGCTATTTTGCCGCAATGAAAGTGTACTTATTTTGATATATTATTGTCGCGGTGTTTCCCTAACCTCAAAATATTATTTAAAATTTTGCATATTTTAACCGCAAAATACCACTGAAACAAATAAATCCTGGATCATGTCGGTTTCACCCCCCGGTAAAATAAAAAAAAAAATATTTAAACAATTTAATAAAAGAAATAAACTTTTCGGTTCTAAAACGCTCCTCTGTACATAATGATTAAGAAATCCTTCTTTCATCTCTTTTTAACCCTCTTAAATTCTTTAATTTTCAATTTAAGCGTTATTGTTAAATGATTCTGCGTGCTGAGCTGAGTTCCATCGGATGGTTTACAAAATTGGATTATGACAAACAGATTTATAGTCGTAATTTTCTGAATTTCTTAGCTCTCTATAAGCTGGCCATTCATCAGTGGTGGATAATACTATTTGGTAGAACTACATTATTTATGATTTTAATTAAAGTACTTGTGGATCTATCCTCAATTAAACAACAATAACCATCGTGAGGAACAAAAAGAGGTGTCAACAATACACAATGCCTAACATGGGTCAACACTTCTTCCCCTATGATTTTTTACATTGTAATTTAATTTAGTTTCGTCCACTTGTACCACTATAGATTTGCCACCTAATTTTACAGGATTATTGACAAAATAATCGCTAACTTTTTATGAATCATCCTTTTTAACTTTATCAGCGAATCCTTTTTTTATGGAGAGCATCTCGTATATATTCTTATTTTTTAATCCAAGCTATATAAAATAAAGCTTTCAAGATCATTTAGCTTCTAGTTGAAATTTTCCAATAACAATGAACTGTTCTAAAGACAAAGTTGTTTGGTATTTGCAGAAAACATAAGTCAACAACGCCATTCAAATTTATCAACATGTCGAATATTTTTTTTTATGAACATGCTGATGTTACAATACCTGCAAGCCTGTGACGTTGAAATTAATTCAAGACTAAACACACAAGCACTTAAAACTGCGTAGTCATCTGCTCGTGAGATTTAGCGAAATTTTTGAATCTTCCATAAAAGAGGGTAAAAAATTTTTTAACTATTTAAAAAAAAAACTAGTCGGTTTCACCCCCCCCCCCCCGCCGGGGGGGGGGGTGAAACCGACATATCCAAATCCATTCTTGACAATTATAAAATTATTAGGTGATTTTGCCTCCATATCGTATGAACTTATACGCTAGTAGAGGGGCACGACGAAAAGAATGAGTGTAAATAAAACTCTTAAAAACCCTTTTTTTTACGTGGCAGACACCACAGAAAGTAACTACAGCTTATGTTTACGATTTGATATTCCCAAGCTGTTTCATTATTATAAAAACACTATTGTCGTGCTTTGACGTTCAATAGTATTTTAAGTAAGACATGACAGTATTAAGAAACTCGATTTAAGGGGGGGGGGTGAAGCGAATCTATTTAAGCTTTTAATCTATATAATTGTTTACATTAGTCCCTGATGAGAGATAAATGAAGATGTGAACATAAAACAATGATTTAAATTTAACAAATCATTAAATGAATAATTAGAGTCGTTTAAATCACCAGACAACTATAATTATCATAAAGGTCCCGTTCTAGACGGGAGTCGAGAGCTCTGCTAGTATATATTATTTTTTTTAAATATATTTAATGCTTAAAATGTCTCATTCTGGGGTTAAATAATATAATATTTGAAGCCTAGAAATTTAAATGCTAGCTTTTACCCAAATTAATAGGCGGGACACCGAGGATATTGAAGAGTCCCTTCTTGCGGTATTCCTCTAAAATTCTTTAAAAGGTGGAACTGATATACATATTTATTGGTCATAGTTCCCTTTTGCATTCCTCTTTTTCTTGTAGGTGAACTGTGATTTGTCCTACGAAGAGTACTGTGAGATTCTTACACACTAAACCCCCCTCCTTTTAATTAGTCTACTGTGTGGCGAGACGATCATACCCATCTGGGCTTTAATTCTAGGAGAATCAAACCACTAGTCTTGCCCTAATCTATGCCAAACATGTAGATCACAGTAGACAATATTAACGAGCGTGATTAGAGACCCGGGGAAAGCGAATCATCATCTTGGTATAGTCGGCCCCATATCTTCAGACTGTTTGCAAGCACACCCTCTTACACTACCAACTCACTAGGATCGGACTCAAGTTTACCACCTGTTCGAGCGGTGTGCGCACAGTCTTACGATAGTGCATATCCGCCTGGATCTTTTACCCTACTTAGTCTAGCTCTCCTTCAAAATACTATTCAGGTCCCCACGGGATTCGAACCCGTAACCATTATCCTCTCACCTGTAACTTTCCCACTAAGCTATGGGGCTCTTGCATGCTGTGATTATATATATTTGTTATTTAACTTATTACGATTAAAGAATATTTATTTCTAGGGTAAGAAATTGGATATTTTGTGGCCAGCAATCTACTTATATTAGTAAGGTTTAACCTTTACTAATGAAAGACAGAAGGATTTCTGCTTTGTGACAACTTTATAAGTGTCTTTCTTTTATTAAAATGTATTTTTGGCCACAAGAAAGGTTATGATTTCTTCTACTGAGCTTGAATTTAGTTTAAAGAAAAAATCAAACTCAGATTCGAAAGGAGAGTAAACTTTCAATATTAAAGACTGTTACAGGCAGGAATTTAGTTAGATAAGAAATTAGAAGCATTGATTGTGAAATATATATTCGACATAGACATCATATTTTCTAATCTTTAGAGTTAATAAATCCAATCTTTATCTTTAGTCGTATAAAAATACCCCTGATCCCGATATCTAGCATGTAAAGCTTCAAAACAAGAAATTTATAATTTATAAATCGTTATTGCGTAAGAAGTCTGATTCTTTAGGTTTTAAATAAACGAAACCGTGTTCTAATGTGCTTATCATCCATCAATGATCATGTTTTTCATCAAAGTTTTTAAAGAAGGGCATGAATTTTTTTTTATCGGCAATTTAGGTGAAAATTAGACGTCTGATTGTTCAAAAGTTTGAATGACTAAAAAATAGGATCGAAAGTATCTTTTTAATAAAATACAATATAGGACTACTATATTTTGATTCTAATGGGCTTAAAAAACTAAAAATGTAGTACTTTGCTTTAAAAATAAATTTTAACTGTTTAGTTAAAAGATCTTGAATCAATGGGATTAATAATCCTGCAGATCCAAGATTTTCAACGACCAATAAGTTTCTGTAACTTTGTAAAGATAAATAGACATGCACAGGATGCCTAGGTCCGTATATATTTTTTGGCTGATGAATCATTTAAATCAATAAACAAAGCCATTCAAAATTACCGCCCAATAGAATTCAAGTATATTTTTAGCTAGCTTAAAAGAAACACATCGTTGGCATTTAAAATAAATTTAAAAAATATTTTGTAGCTTCCGCATTCTTACAAAATTGAAATGTGAAAAGTAAAAGGAATCATTTTCAGCATTTTTAATCTTATCAAGTTGTTTAAAACTTATTACTCTAATAAAATCACTAACTTAAAGCCTTTAAGCTCTTAATTGAGTTGTTATTTTCTAGATGAAATCTTTATTTGTCAAAATAATAAAAGCTTCTTCTTTAAAATATTTTTTGATTTTTTTAAACCGATTTGACAAACGTCATTAGATTTTTGTTGACACAAACACTATTAAAAGAAAACCCTTCTTATTTCAGCAGAAAATTCCTCAAGTCAAAATAAAATGTATTATTTATTCTGATCAAAATTCATTTCCTAGTATAGGAACTAGAATATTGAAAGTTATTTAAAAATAGCAAATATGCTATTTAATATCTTAAAAGACATGTTTCCAACATTAAATGACTTAACAGTGGAAGTAAGGTGAAACCTTTATATTTAATATCTAATTAAGAATTACTTATGAGTTAAGAAAACTTAATAACCGAAATACATTTATATAAATTAATTTATTGTTAAATATAACTGTGTGATGAGATTTTTAAAAAATTAATTGCTTTTTTTACAGATGAAGAATGAATAAATAAAATTATGACTACGTTAGCATTACTTCTAGGCTTTTATTTTAATTAGAATGAGCAAAATATGTTAAAAGAAAGTTTTTAAAGATGGAACACTCGAATCTTTTGTAAAATAATTTTTTAAATTTTGATATTTTTCGTTAAAAATTAATGTTATAATTTATTTATGAATCTTTTATTCGAATTGATCTAAGTCTTTTTTGAAAGAGGAGTGTATTAGAATCGTTAATATCTTATATTGAATGTTTTGAATGTCTTTAATTTTTTAAAGTTTAAATTTTTATTTCTTTATTCAAAACTAATAAAAATTATTTCTAAATATCTTAAACCGATAATAAGAAAAACTTCTTAGGAGCTACGCTTCAAAACCATCAAGCTGCTTATTTCTTAGTGTCTTCTTAAAAAAGGCCTTATAATCATTTTATAATCAGAGTTCTTGGTTTTTTATAAAAATATCATAATTTAACGTTCAAAAGGAAGCTTTCTTATATTAAAATATCTCTCTCAAGTTTGGAAAAAATTTTTAATTTGAACGAGGCATAACAAAACTGAAGACTTTCGTTCAAAAACGATTTCGTCCTTTGAATGCTATTTTTATTTGATATCAAAATTTCTTTTTCTTACAATCCATTGATTTTCTTTTTTTAAAATCTGACCACATAAAAGTTTGACAAATCATAAAGTTTACCTTAAAATTACTTTCTAAAATCTTATATTTTGTTATTTATTTTAATGAAGTTTTATATTTTTTTCTAATCACAGCTCACCTTAATTATATCTTAAAGAAAATATAATTTTCAAAAATTGGAAATCACATACCTTTAATCCCCTTTAAAATAACATTTATCTAATCAAAATTATTCTATCATTCAAATAAATAGGGAATCCTCAAATTTAAATTAAACATTTAATGTTGTTGAATGATAAATTTGGATTACTTACTTATAGTTACCTAGGTATTTCTACTTTAGCAACTTCGGATAAAGTAAAAAATAGCTTATTTGAAATAAAATGACTCAAAAAATCAGGTTAACTTAGATTTTGACAGTTAGAAAAGTAACTGACATCGAAGAATTGTATTGTATATGTAATTATCTGAGGCAGTTCAATTTTATTATGGAATGTCAAAAAACATTCTGTTTGCCTCTTAATTTTGTATTTTTATTGTAAAAAATAAATCAACTTTATAATTAAATTGAGTAATTCTTGAATAATATTTCAGGAAAAAAAATTACAGTAAAAAAATATTTGTAGTTTATTAAAATATGCATGCAACAAGTAATTACAGAAAGTTCTACCAATCTATGAATCGAGTAAGCTTATAATTTTTTAAGACTAAGTGTTGTCAACTGACATTTATAGTCGATTTTATCGGAAAGCATAACAATCACTGAAATCTTCGTATAATAAATTTGCTCTAAAATCTCATAGATAAAAGAAATTAAATCTTATCAGGGGTAGCATGGACTTTGATATAGAAAAAATGGTAAGCATAGAAAGCATTATGTCCTGTGTAATTATCGTTCTTGTACTGTTATTTATCAACATGATATACAATAAAAATAAAAGAATCTGTAGCATCAGAGATCTTCCTTCAAATTACAACAACTATAAAATAACTGGCATGTAACATCTATTTCTGATGGCGATGGATTCAAACTGTTTCACACTCCTCTTCTTCGCTCAAAAAGTATACAAGAGAGGATCCAAAGCTATCTATAAGGCTTGCAGGTATTGATGCCCCTGAAGTAAAATTCTAGGGGATACCTGACCAGCCTATGCACTAGGAAAGCAAGGAGATGTTGTCTCGTCTAATTCTAAATAAAACAGTCACGATCGAGATTGTAGGTATCGATCGATACAACAGAATTCTAGCATTCGTGTATCTATATAACTCGTTTTGCACAAAGACAAACATTAACTTTAAGATGCTTGAAGAGGGCATGGCATGCTTGTACATAGGAAGAGATGGAATTTACGGCGATTTTAAGGATCACATTGATGCACCTGGAAAACGAAGCTAAAGAAAATAAATGTGGTATTTGGGAGAAGGAGAAACTTCATGACTCCGATGGAATACAAAAAGAAAAATAAACGTAGAAGTAAAAAAAAAGAATAAAAATTTTTTGAGTAACAAAAAATGCTCTGAGCATGTTTTATTGAATTACATCTAATCGAGATTAAAATCTTTTTTGTTATAAAACTTTCATTATAACCTGAAGTTTTAGCTCGAAAAGAAATATTGTTTTATTGATGTTTTAAGATCTTGTTATATGGACGGCCTTAATTTAAAACGTCTAAATGTTCTTAGAGATCACAAGATGTGTATAAACCTCTGAACATAATTATGATAAATTTGAAATTTGTTTTGTTAATTTTAAATACAATCATTTAAAACAGCGTTACGCAAAATTTTGAGTTACTGCCTCTTTTTAGTTTCTACACCCCATTTTTGTCTTAATTTCTTTTCTCGAAATTTTCAAGAATTTTAGCATTTTAAGCTTTGTTTTTGATTCTATGTTTTTCTTGTAACCTATTTTTTCCCAAGCCCCAGGGCCATTCACTGATTTAGCGAAAAATTTTTTATTAAAGGGTTTTTTTAATTTTTAAACAAAAAGATAAGATTTTACATATTTTTTTTTAAGCCCAAAACCATTGAAATTTTTTTTGCTCGTTGTTTTTTGAAATTTGATCAGTTAATTTATCTAAAATCTTTTACAAATTTTATCATAATATGTTAACCATTTATTTATTAAGGGTTATAAAACCCAACATCCCCGTTTTTTTTCCCCTCCAGGACGGTTAGTCTCATCAAAACTAAACTATCTCTATCGATACCTTTTAAATCGTAATGTCTCTTCTTACTAATTTATTGTCCTCTGTCTTAATTAAATATGAGTCATTTTCACCCACAGCCGATATGACACCCAATTTTAAAAATTACATTTCGCTTTTTTCCTTTATTACCCAGGTTCTCTATCTTGTACTATAACGACCGGTCCCACCTTAAATCCTCTCTATTATGTCTTTTAAATTTTGACGCATATCCTCCTACTTCACTATTTTCTACTAACCCAACTTCGGAATCTTCTTTCCACGCTTCTTCTGTGCACATTAATCCCACTATGATACGTCTTATTATATCCATGAATCGCCATATACAATTTTTCTCTCGCTTGACCAATCTTTTTTGTTTAATCATTGCCTCTCTAATATCCTAATGCCTCGTTCTATTCTCCCATTACTTCTATGAGCTTCTATTCCTACTTTCCTATGATTTATTTCATTGTTAGAACACCACACCTTAAACTTCTCGTTGCAAAACTCTTTACCATTGTCTGTAATAAAATCTCAGGAAACCCATCTTATTTAATCATCCTTCAACAGCCTTAATTATCTCGTCACTTTCTTTTGATTCTAGCACAGTACCCCACATTTACGAGTATGTAATCAACCTAGAAGAACGTATCTTTTTTCATCGTCAATCTCCATAATGTCTAATGCTACTTTTTTCCAACTTTCTTTCTCCTTGTTGCTACAAAGTCAAATCCTCCTGAAATTTTTCTATTATTGATGCTACACACGTTACAGTCTTTAATCACTCTAGAAATTTTGGTCCTTCATACCTGGCCAATACCATATCTGTTTTAGGTTGTAATATGTTCCTTTCACACCTCGGTGATTTAATTCTTCGTGAACTTTGATTATAGTAGTTTCTCGACTATCTTAGTAGTATTTCCTTCTTTCTCCTGTTGAAAACTCCAATATTTCTTACCATCAATATCTAGTGTAATGCTTATTAATTTTCCCTTGTATTTGCTTGTTTACTAATTCTTTTTTCTTCTCTCTGTACCCATTTCTCTTCGTACTTGTTCTATATCCGTTTCAGTTTCATATTGTCTACTTAATGCATCTGCATCACACATCATTTCCCCCTTTACATACTCTATGGTAAAATCAAACTCTTGTATCTTTTCCACCCATCTGTTGATCCGATTATTATTAAAATATGGTTTCCTTCTCATTTCAATTAAAGCTTTGTGATCGGTCATCAAGTGGAATTTCCTTCCTCTCAAATCACTTTCGAATTTCTTTATACCATAAAACACCGCGTACATTTCTTTTTCGGATATTGTATATCTCTTTTCCGTAGGTGTAAGAGTTTTCGACGCCCCATTGCACTGGTACCCACTTTCCTTCACTATTTTCCTGTAATCATATAGCGCCCAATCCGGTGTTACACGCATCAGTCCGTAATCTAAAACTTTTCTTTTTATCTGGTATTTTTAAACTTCTCATATTTCTCAATGCATCCTTCATATCTAAAAAGCTCTTTCATGTCTTCTGTCCAAGTCCTTTACCTCTTTTTTCAAAGCACTTGTCAAGCTTGTTGTCCTATATGCGTATTCCTGAATGAATCTCTAAAACCATCCGGTTAAACCTAAGAACTTCTCAGCTCACTCACACATTCTGGACGTCTATATTCCAAAGCCTCCGTTTCTTGATATCGTTGGCTTGAGATCAACATTATTTATAGTACTCCCAAAAGCTTTACTTCCCCAGTTAATTGTATTTATTAGGATTTATGCAGTCCGGTTTCCTTAAATTTTTTTATAACACTTTCCAATAATTTAGCATATGACATCCTATCCGTTGCATGAACAACTATTTCATCCATGTTACACTTCAACTCCCTTGCCTCTAAACTTATCTAAACATCATTCATTGCTCTCTGCATTATGTGAGGGGAATTCTTGAACCCCATAACCATACTATTCCATTCGTGACAGGACATCAAATTCAAATGCTGTCTTGTGTTGTGGCTTTCTTCAATTTCAATATGATAAAATCATTCTTTAAATCAATTACTGTGAAGACTTTTGATCCTTGTGTAAGCTCTAAATAACATCTTTAATCAGTGGCAGGGTAGAAGATCTTTCTCAACCAAGTCATAAGTGCAATCAGCTTACTTACCAATCTTATATCCCCCATTGAGCTTCTCAAGTGCTCTTATAGGATTCTCAATCAGAGTGTTTCCTTAATCCCCTTCGGAGTAAAATCTTCCAAATAACTTTTAAACTTATCTCCAAATAATACGGACTTCTGACCTTTCTTATAACGACTTTATCCCCAGTTTTGTCTTAATCTTACACTTTTCATGTCAAATATTCTAATTCTTTGTTCTTCACAAATATCAGGATAGGTTTTACTAAATTAATCTAATTGAGTCTTCCCTTTTACTATTTTCTTCTCATAACAGAGTACAAATACTCTTTTTTTTCATCTTTGCATTTCACTCACCGAATCTGCTCTTATCTCATCTCTATTACTACCAGCTTCACGAATTCATCTACCCTTGAAACATTTCTAAACATCTTTTATAACAAACTCTTGCTCTGTGGCCTATATCCCACATACAAAACAGTTTTATTTCTTCTCAATTCCTTCTTTTGTTATACAACCTTACATCTCCTCCTTAACTACTTCAATCATCTCCTCTTCTCTTTCAATAAATGCCATTTCTCTACTCCGCAGCATCTTCCTCATAACACGTTTCTTTAATTTATCGATCACATCTTCCCACGATTCAGAACCTCCATAGAAATTTTCAACACAAAATCCTGAAGTTCCTTTACTGCTACAAAAATGATTGTCTTACACCACAAAATTCCAACCTTCTTGCATTGCACTCTAGCCTTTGCTCTTCTTAAGCTTCCTCATTTTATTTCTAGCCACGTGACCACGGGCTCTCTTGTTTCTCCTATTTTCCTCTGTGTTCACCATGTTAACCATTTTATTTATTAAGGGTTATAAACCCAACATAATATTTATTTCCTTCGATACTGTGATCTTAATGACCACATTATACATTTATTTATAAAAAAATATTATTTTAATCACCCCTAAGTTTTTTATGAATAAAATAAAAGTATTTTATAAAGTTCTACTCTAGTAACGGCATTTCAGGGACGTCATCTAGAAGCATTTCTATGTTCTGGCCGTCTACTGCCAGCAAATGCCAGAATACAATAATTGAAAGTACAATGAGCTTAGATCCTAACCTTTAAGCTATATTTCATAAAAAATACATAAAACTTGTGTTTTGTGATTGTGGTATACAACCACATTAAAATTATTTTTTTTTTAAATAGAAATTTTTTTACCCCAATTTTTATGACATAAAGGTTACATTTATAATAAATATTCAGGAGGCATTACAGTAACGAGCATCATAGAGGAATACCTTGTTTCTGATTCCTGGCCGTTTACCTGCCGAGATGCCATGTGTTCAGACACATCCTCCAATAGTTTACAATGAAATCGACGAAATAATTTTAGAGAGGCATAGACTAGAATATTTTGAAAAACGGACGGTTTAATAAAAATCCTCAGATAGCAATTTATTTTTGCCACAGTTACTGTGAATCTTATTAGGATCCTCGTAGGTTAAATTGTGGTAGACTATTTGAAGAGTGTGAATGCCTATTCTCATGATCTTTCTTCATTTGAGTAGTCTTCTCTACCCATTTTGGATTTGTTCAGCAGAGAATAACCCACTAGCTTTTCCAATCCATTCTAAGGCATGTAAATACTCAGTCAACAATATTAGCGAGCGTGATAAATGGGGGGGGAAAAATGCATCTACATGTTTAGTAAAGTTGTCTCCATATCTGTATACTCATTGCAAAATCACCCTTTAACACTTACTGCTATGATTGGGGGGGTCCTCTGCCTATCTTAAGTCGTCTCGCAGTCCTTTAATAGGTTTTATCCGCTGTACCTCTTAGCCTACTTTAGTCTAGCTCCTTTCCGAACAGAATACTAATAAGTCCCACCTTAAAGTTTTGAGTCTTTGGAATTTTGGACCCGTAACCATTAATCCTCTCGGACCTTTATTGCTCGCATGATTGAGCTCTGGGACTCAGAGAACTTTTCTTATACTAATTGAATATGAATCTTACGTTATGATTTTTTTAATTAAGTTGATTTTTCTAAAAATTAAAATATAATCCCAAAGTCGGAAAGATTTTTTTAACTTTTAGAAAAAGTTAGACAAAAAATGAATTAAAGTCTTGGTTCCAAAATAATATTCTGCTAATATAATATGTCGCGCGCATTTTTCTCTTTTCAACGGATCATAATACCCCCAAGTTTGAATGTTTAATGTGGAGGAGACATGAGATGGGGTAGACTCGAACTCCGGCGAACACCATAGATACATATTAATAGCAAAGCAAATCCCACGAAATATACGAAAATTATTTGATATTACTTCAAAAATGCTGTAACATTAATAAAAAAAACTCAGAAAACACCCTTATATATTGTCATCAAAAAAAAACTGTAAAACAAACCAAGGAAATACAATTCTGGGTTCGCTTTTAGAAAATTTAGAGTTATGAATTTGGAGGATAAAGACATTTAAAAGCCCGATTAAGAGGAAAGTGAGGATTTTATTTTACACTAATAGAACTTTACTCGTACGTGAGAATGGAAATTACAAGAAAGTTTTACCTACAAAATCGAGACTTAAATGGTGTCGGAAATGTAAGTCTTTCATATATACTCATCATGGACGAAATAGAGAAGGGAAATATGCGTAAGCTTTTTTTTTCGATCCTAGAGCAATTTGTTAAGAAGTTGTAGTGGTTATCGTGTTCGCCAAAACAAGCACATCCTTTGAAAGGAGGAAAGCCTAAGAAGCAATTATAGTTAAATTTCCATTTGAGAGAATTCAGGTAGATGGTGTCGATTTACATAAGTAATTCAAATGAAAATGATGGATACAAATGAGTTTGACGGAGTCGATGTTATTCGAAATTCGCTAAAATCAAATTTTCTTGAAATAGAAACATTGTCGTAAGAATTTCATTTACTTGAAGGAGCTTTAAAAATTTTGCAGACTGATAATTGGGTTAGAGTTCAAAAATGCTAGGTGGATGATACAGCCATAAATATATAAACGTATTTTAAACGTATGACACGCCATACACAAAGCCAAGGAATTGTTAAATGATTCAGCGAACTGTCATTAGAAATTTCAAAAGGAATCTGTTCATTGAATCAAAAAACTTTGTTTAAGGAGTGAAAGAGGATTTATTACTTACATAGTGTCTACAGAACAATATAAGGTGATGAGTATACAAGAAGTTTCTCTTTCTATTTGAAAAAGGGTTGGGTAAATACTAAATACTTGCTTTTCTAATAACATGAAAATGATGTTTGAAAATTCGTCAAAAGATTCGAGGAACCAAAAATAAATCGGAAAAGAAACTTTAAGACAAGATTTCATGATAAGAATGATGAAAATGTCGCTTTCGAAATGGTGATCTTGTCATAGTAAAAAGGTTTTAAAATTAACACTAATACAAAGAAACAAAAGTTAGAAAAATTTTTAATGGACTATTTGAGGAGCAAGCTTTTTAGAAAATGATACTTTTTCTTTTGGAATCAGATGAAAGCGGAATTTCAAAGTATCAAAAAGAAATTTGCAAACGTATATAAAAAAAAGGTACCTTCCATAACAGGACCGTAATAATTTATCGGACCGTAATGAAAAAAGAAAAAAATCAAAACAAAAAAAAAATTTTATTCCGTTAATTTTAGGAGCAACAATAATGTATTAAGTCTTTTTTCTTTTTTGACTCTAACTCCCATATAAATGTAAAGATATTCATTATGTAGAGATTGGTTAATTCCATGTTTATGACGTAAATACTTGTGTTAGTGACCAAAAACCTCAATTTTTTGAGTATGAATAGGTCAGGAATTATCAGGATTTATAAAAGTTTCGTTGTGGTTTACTGTGGAATAAGATAAACTTCTATTTCATCTAAAGCATTTTATAAGATCTCCATTCATCCAGTCTATTAAATACTTCTAGGGTGTATCTTTTCAGAAATGACATGTACACACATCGTGCGCACGCGGCTTGTTTATCCATCACAAGGAACAAGTAAGGCGGATTGTACCTCTTCTACGTCACCCCACATACACTGTCTAGAGGAAGTGCACCATATAGATTAGCCTAAAAAAAGACTTTCATATATTTCTCCTAGATAGACTGATTGTCTTGAATCATACCCACCAATCTTATTCATTTTAATTAGTTATATAATTGACAATCAACGTCTAATCAGAGATTGCATACTCAGTTTCATGTGTTTACCGATATTAATTCATGGGCAAGTCTCCCAAGTTAAATTATTTATATATTTATACATGATCTAACAATAGGGTGAAATTTAAGTCTCGATGAATAAAGGGTGATGCCTATTGATTCGTAAATGTACATGGTCGTTTACAAACAAACGTACCCATCTATTTTTGATTTTTTTTTACATATCTCATACATTGGATTATCTAACATTTGTACAATCGCGCAAAGTTGGGAATAATTCCAAGACGTTCTAAAAAGATCATTTTGGAATCTCACATATATGAACCTCTCGCAATAAATTCTTCGTGAAACTTTTCTTATATTGAATCGCTGGTAATTTTTTTTTTTGCTCACAATAATTTTTTCAAAAAAAAACTCTTGCCATAAGGGGGACCCTTAAAAAAATTCATACGGTCGCGGTATAGGAAGGTACCAAAATTTTTTAAAAGAAAACATCTTTTCGCTTTTTTTTCTCCTCGAAGAGACCATTCCTTAACATCATCATAATTTTAATTAGATACCAGATTATCAGAAAACTGGATATGATCTCTAAGAAGCAACGTATAGTATTAATTTTAGTGGTGAATCGAGTTCACTCTATTTTACTCGAATTTAAAGGGTTTCTGTCTGGCGTAATTCGGTAAAAGGCCTTGTTTCTAAAAAATTTGTCTGCCAGCAAACTGTAATAACGGAGGAGGTGGAGCAATGGTCTGGGAATGTTTTCTCATATTAAATGGTGTTGGCAGACTAGTATTTTCGAGTACAGATGGATGCTGAAAAATCTAGGTGCTCTGCTATAACATGGGGCTTATCTGAATTTATTACCAGCAAGACAACGATCCCAAATACACTTCGAAGCTAGTAAAATGTTAAATTTTGTAAAAATAATATTCATAGTAAATGGCAGGCTCAATCACTGATTTGAATCCTATAGAGCACCTGTGGGCTAATTTAAAAGAGAAAATAATCAAAACCTCCACAAAATTTGGTTTATTTGAAAGCTAGAATAGTCGAGAATGGAATCAAATTCCCATGAGTTTATGCACGAAACTTTTCATTAAGCTTTAAAATATGGGCTTTGATAGTTGATAGAGACAATGCACCCCATACAAAATTTAAAAAAAAATTTCGTTTTTTTTTCAATCATAATTAATTATTTATTTGAGCTTTTAAAATGCCTTAAAAAGACTCTAGAGAAAAATCTAGGAGGTTCAAAAAGAGCTATTATTGCAAACATACGCGATTCATTTTATTTTTTTGTAGTATGATTCATCATTCACTTTTTTTAATTTTTCGTTTTTTTTTTACAAACTGTATATTGATGATGATTATCTCTAAAAACACTATTTATTATGACTGTTTACTGTAAGTCTCACATATTTAAAGGAAATGGATAAAAATAGACCGGAGTTTGCGATTAATTTCCACTTGGTATGATTTTTGCTACTTAAATATGTAGGTTTTTTTATAGAGTAAAATTTTAAAAAATATAGTAACCTAATGAAACTGAACACTTCACCACAAAAGTTATTATAAAAGTTCTTTTTACCTGCTTACCCACTGAATGCTAGAAAAATCTCTACATTTTTAAATTTACTTACATGAGACGATGGAGAAAGTTTTAACATCTTGAATATTCTTTTCAAATTCATGGAATTAACTATTTATTTTTAAACTCTGTAATGATGTATTAAACACAAATTTAAATTAGAATCATTTGGTAGCAAGAGTTTTAGTCATATTGCTTTTGAAAATATGTTTTATTAATAAATTTGATCCATACAATGCAAAGTTACGTATTATCTAGAGACTCTACAACCAAGTAATCTAAAAGCCCATTGTCCATTAATTTCCTATTCAAAAATACATCTAATATACAGATTGATAAATTAATTCGAGAATATCCTTTGTAACAAAAGAAATGATAAAAATATCCTCCGTAGAAAATATTTACTCACACATTACAGTCCTAAAATTAGAAAACAGAACAAGAATTCAATATTAGAAAATCTTCTATTTCGTTTCGTACTTCCAAAGCAATCATAATTAAAATAAAAAATCATAAAAGCTCGTATCCACAAGTTCTAAATATCTCTAGGTATCTAATCTTGGAAAAAACAAAGAATAGAGATAATATAAAACGCTAGGATACTAATAAATGGACATAAGTATGTTGTATATATAACTGGGAGTTCAAGCATTCAAAAGGAGATTGTATTTTCAGTAAAGTAGTGACGTACTTTCATTTTTGAAAATACGTACATAACCTAGTGCGTAATAAGAACCCTTTATAGATTAGAAGAACGAGAAACCTAGCGAACAGAATTCCCAATCTCTTTGTCTTTATTATATAGAATTATGTCTGTATTACTTCTTTCTTTAAGAAGCAGAATATGTGTCAATAAAAAGGAACAATTTGTTTACTTCGAAATACTATCATTTTTTGTACAATTTAGTACACACAGAGCCAGTATGTTCATTTTGGGAATAAACTAATATTTTTTGTCCACATTCAATGCAAATCATCATAGGTATAAATATTTAGAAAATTTTCGATAAAAATTGATTTTAAAGAAAGGGACCTATTAGCTTAGTATTGATACGAAGATCCTTATTGCTATAATAATCGGATTCCAGGTCATTATCTCCCCCACGAAATATCAAGATATTATTTCCCCCGACTGGAAAAAAAAGTTCAAGTAAAAATAAAGGATCAAGATCATTATGTCCCCCTGGGGGGAGATAATGATTCTTGATCCTTAATCATATTCCGAAACTAACGAGAAAACTTAATCTTTAAATTAAGCAAAACTATTTTATAATTTAGAGTAGAAAAAGAACTGTGTTTATTTTGAAGGTTAACAGTTTAAATCCCTCCTTCTTGTACAATATGGTATAAATCGTCCTTTGTGTGTTAACTAACATTTAAATTGGGACAAATTAAACCTTTATGGGTAGGATGTTTTAAACCTTTTCACTCAATTGACTCCTTATGTAAAAACATATTTACACATGATATGCTGATGGAAAATGATGGCGAAATGTTCTCCAAGGGACATATCCTTTTCTTTTAATAAAAGGAAATGCTGAGAAGCAGCTTGTTGGAAAATATAAAGTTTGACCTAAATTCAATAAACGGGTATGGTCATTGTGGTATAAACCACATTTCTTTATTTAAATAATTATTTAAATTAAAAAAAAGAAGATTTTCACCCCAATCAAAAATAAAAAAATTGTAGTAGACCACAACTTATTTATTTTTTATTTATTTAGTTTTCACTCCATTTTGTAAAACTAATAATTTAATTGGCTGGTTTTTCCCCGCCTCTAAAAATATAAACAGTTTTAGAGGATAGGGTAGAGAGACTTGAGAGGAAGATAATTATGAATTAAAATTGTTTAAGTAAAATTGATAATTTTGTCTTTTATTTACTGGTCGATGCTGACGGTGCTTAGACAAAATAAATTAAAATTATTCTAGAAAAAAACTATTTTGTTAATAAAACGGGGCTTATGTGAGTAGAAACGTCGGCGGACTAGATATCCTTTGAGGAATTTCTTTAGAATGGCCAGATTATACCACGTGATACGCCAGTATCACTTGTGAAATTCAAAGATACTATGCATGAAGATAATTATAACTCATGTGAAGTCATAGAGTTTGTCAACCTTTAAATAAAAATTTAATAATAGGCGAAGTAAATACTTATACTATTTCTCAAGATGACTTTTATTTTTGTAACTTTTTAGAAAAGCTCAGTATATTTTTTAATTCACTTTTAATAACTATTAAAGGATAGTCTAAATTTATTGTGTTGGTTTAATTTGCAAATAATCTTTTTTAGTAGAAAATAATTAGGAGACATTGTTGCTGCTGAGTTTTACTGATAACCAGAATGTTATTTTGACTTATGTGGTATTTAAAACTTAGTTTTATTAAATTAGAAATGATTATAAATAGTGTTGATGATAAGTATAGGTTTATAAATTATCGTCTTAATATATTACAAAGTTTTAAATTTTTTTAGCCTTTTAGGTTATAGACGCTTCTTAATAAACAAGGAGAAATAAGGAAAGTATCTGTCAGGATTTTTTTTAAGAGAAAATCTGTACAAATTTTTGAGACTTGATGTACTCATAAAAAATTGCATCCTGTTTCTTTAGAAGCCACACAAAAAATTGGTTCTAAAAAAGTTTTTACTAGTTTGTGTTTTCAAAACTCATTTGATTATTCAAACTTTATCATATATTTTTTTTTGAGGGGCGCGTGCGATTATTTTAGAATAAATGGTTTTTTAACTTAATTAAAAACTTTTTTTTTTGTTTCTTTTTTTTTGTGCGGATCAGAAAGGATGGAAAATTCATAGAAGATGTTCGAGGGTGAATCTGTTGCGTTTGTTTTTTTTCATGTCTCAATCGAGTACTGTGAACATTTACTCACAAAACTTTCTTCCTTTAAGTAGCCTAATGTGTGGCGAGACGAACATACGAATATGGGCTTGGTTCTGAGAGTGAGAACTATATCTACTCGCTTATCCCTAATCCATGCCTGCCGCGATAGATGTAAATCCACAGTAGATTGTTAAGTTCAAGCGTGGTTTAGAGACCCGGGGAGAGAGCATTATCGTACGGATTAGTCGGGGTATCTCTTCCGCACTGCTTGCAAGCACACAGACTCTTACACTTACCCAAATATCACCCGTGAATTAGACTGAAATCTTCCTACCTGTTTCAAGCCATTTGCCGCAGTCTTCCGAATAGGTCTATCGCTGACATTTAACCCAGTTACTGTAGTCTTTCTGTAGCCCTTGTCTAGGATATTATTGAAGTCTCATCCTTAAATTTTGATAGCCTATAAAATTCGTAATACCCTAAATATTATCCTCAGGGTACTGGTGTTTTCCCCACTAAGCTATATAGATTTCCTCTCTTCTTTTGTTTAAAATGTTTTCAAAAATCTCTTAAAGACTTGTCTGACTGTTTTTGATGATCTGAGAGCTAATTTTTTATGAGATATAAGATCAATACCAGTCGACTTTAAGTATAACTACTTTTTTTATGCTAGACTTTGCCAGTACGATCCAAAAATTGATTAGGAGCTTCCTAAAAAAATACCGTTTGTTTGGATTATTTCATTATAAAGATAGGGCTATTGTTTTTGTTTTAAGTTGCTCACGACTTATGTGGGAATATAAAGTTTCGGTTTACAAGAAGAGTTTTTGTTTACAAATTTTAAGATGTAAAAAGCTTACTCACTTATTTGTATCGTACATATTTTATTTATCATGGACATTATCGACAAGTGCTTTTTTTACGAACATCATGATTAAAATTTCTATACAAAAAAATAAAGTTAGATTCTAACAATAAGTAAAAATTATCCAAGGATTGTTGATTAAGATTTAATGAAAATTACACCCTTAGTTTAAGACCACATTATGATCTTTTAGATTTTATATATTAATTTTGAGGAGTTATAAAAATTTCAGAATTTTTTACATTTGACACTGGAAAAAAATTCTAATGATATTTGTATTTCTTTAGATATTTTATCTTAAAAATACTAAAGTTTTGTGTTTAAAAAGAAAATAAACTTTAAGTGACAGGCATACGCTTAAATCTAGATCAGGAATGTTTTCTTCAGACGATAAGAGTTAAAAAATTAGTATTAAAATTTTTCGTTTAATTTTTTTAAATCCCCAATTAGATTTTATAAATTGTATTGGCGGGTCAGTCTATAAATCTAATTTAATAATTATTATAAATAGCAAAAGAAATATAAGTTTTAAAACATCAGATCATATAATACTAATTTCATCAGGCATTAAAAACCTCTTAAATAACGATGACCGTGAAAGTGATGAGCATCAGATTCAGCGTAGTTTAAAATCATAGCTTTCATAATTAAAACCAGCGAACGTTTTTTTTTTAAAAAACTTACAAACTTTATCAAATTTACACTACTTAAGAGTTACTGAAGTAGACTATTTAAAAGAGAACATAAATGTAATTTGAATAGATCAAGATCAAGGAAATACAACAAAAAAAATTCAACAATTTGTTATTTTTTACCTGTGCCCTGACAAGTATATAAAAAGTTTCATTAATTTCTACAAAAAAAACAAACATAATAAATTAAAAAATTTATGTAAGTTTATTTAGACAACAGAAAAAATAAAGAACTAGTGTCAAGAAGTGAATACAATTACATGGTCTCTTTAGTCTAAAAACATGAAAAGTATTTATACACCATGCTCTTATGTTGTGTCTATAGATAAATTGACAACACACATCAAAGAAAGAAAAATAATTGTCAAATTTTTTCATGTAACGCCCAATTGCCTAACCCACCGCTATTCATAAATTTAGTCTTTTTTTTTGATAATTACAAAAAAAAAATAGAATTAATAAAAAAAATACACTTAATAACTTTGCAACAGATACAGTTGCCTTCAACAGATCATTTAAGAACCTCCATGTTATCCACGAGGAGATAATCATGTCAAGTTAGCTGTGCCTTTCATGAATCTTTTCTGAGTAACCTTCTCAAAATCTTTCCAGTAATGGTGGTCGCGTAGTCAGAGTGAAAATAATAATCTCATGATGTTTGTTATGACGCTCCCATATTTTGACCCCGTGAGAGAAACATTTAATTTTATTCTGACATCTTTCTGGATTCTGTCCTTCACCGCCAAACAACACATTCCCGCCATGGACCGCTAAATTCTTGTTCCAACAAACATCATCATCATATTCCTAAAACAGCAGCATCAGATATGCCTTCTGTCGCCCGACACTATAATTTCAATCTTGATGTACTAATCCTATGACCACTTACAGTAAAAAACGTGTCAATTTAAATAAAAGATAATAGAATCCCCTCTTACTCTTAAAGCTCATCACCAGCTAAAATAGTACCCCTGCGCATATGGCTTTAAAAAGGCTACTCTAAATAAGCTATGATCGTTTAACACCACTGTCGTCTTACACAAGCTTTGGCCATACCCCTTTCTTTAAAACAATACCGAAGGGTCCCACCGTTTTCATTTGCCATTCATCGATTGAAGGCAAAAACCAACATCTTCAGGATTTTTGTTTTTCTGGACAATAAAAGGCAATATGCAGTATGCAGGGACTCGACACTATTCAACTGGAACTTTACCCCTTGAGAAAAAGGTGAATGGTGACAGCAGGACAGATCCGTTTCGTTTGCCAGTATGTATTATAATTGGAACCATTTTCCAATCATTTTTCTCAAAGACAAGCACTACCCTCGTTTAAAATTCATCAACCGTTCAATTATTTAAGACTAGATAAGTATAAATTTTTTAATGTTATCAATGCTTGTATGAGCGCCACATATTAATGTACCTATTCATCAGTATTATGACGGTGGGTGCCCGGTTATGAAATGCGTTACTTTATACTTTGATAGAGATCAACTAACATCTCAAAAAAGAAGGAGAAAAGGCGTTACTGCGGCAAAAACACTATTACTCGCTCTTCCTCCTAGAAGCAAAAGCGACCATAAAAGAATGTGATATAGCAGCCTAACAAACCTATATCAAGCGTCTGAGCAAAAAATTATACTATTACTGTTAAAATTAAAGCCCTAGCTTGAAAGTGTACATAATCGTCATCATATAAGAAAACCCTGCTGTTGTTGTGCACAATTTCCTTAGATTTCCAGTGCTTCCACTTGATACAAACACATTAAAATGATCATTTGATCTCACGCTTACACCACTTGACTACTCAGAACTTTCTTCCTCAAATAGACCACATGAATGTGGTCCTCTCTTTTTAATATCTAACTTTTCGTAGAATTAAAAACAATAAAATTTTTCATCCTTATAATCAAATACATATTTACTGCTCTTCTTAACAACAGTGTTAGAAAGTTATTCTTTGTCTCTCCTCTTTTCATACCAAGTAGCGATAGGTTTATGACTAGTTTTGTTGTGGCTATCTTTAAATCCTCCAGACAGTATTTTACAGAGCTAAATCACCTAAATACAAAAATTAAGACATAGTCCAAGTCTTGCTCACACGCCAAAACCAACTCTAATGAAAACATCTCGAACACTATTGACGTAAACGAAAGTCACATTACTCCTTAGGCAATCCATAAATTTTTTTAACGTATGCGAAATCGTAATTACCGAGCTTAAAAGCTTCTCTGTAGTCACATTACTAGAATTAGTATTATTTGTCAACGAAATAAATGCATGTCGATTCGGTGATAAACTTATGCAGTGCTCGAGCCAAAGCTTATTTATAAAAGGGATTATTTTAATTCACCTTCACAAAGCCAGGTATCGGTCGCGGTGGTTGAAGAACCGTATTCGAAATTCTTATCCCATGGACCAATAGTTTTGTAGCGTGTTACCTTAGTGAATCCTCAGTGTATTGTTGATTGCGTTTCTCATAGTTTGTCTTAGATTGTTGAAAATTCTCTAGGTATGGTGAAATTCTGTGTCATTTATTATTAAGTTTTTTTGATAAATTAATTATTCAGAATGACGAGAGAATGATTGTTCATCTTGTAAAAAGATAACTATTATTCTAAAAACAGATTAAAAGATTTTACTTGAAGGGTGTTTTCAAATAACTCCTACCAGATATTTTATCAATTTATTTCATATAATAAATTAAAACGATGATACAACCCGAAAATATTATTTTATGATTTACGACAGTATACGATATTTTGATATTTACAGTTACGATTTTTAATTTAGTTATAAATTAAGTCAAAGCTATCTTCAATAAATATTTATTGATAAAAAAAAACCCGTTTTTCATCAATTTTCACATTGATCCAACATCAATTGTACAATTCTTTCTCATATTGTGAAAAGATGACCACCAAAATCCATGCACTGTAAATTTTTTGCTTTCAATACCAATTTCCTTGAATCGTCTTACCTCGTCTTTAATAAGTTGTTTGGAACAAGTCCAACGTTTTAACAAATCTTGTGCTTCTTTAATAAAAACATATATCTACTTTATTTTAAAATCTCTTAAGAAGAGTTTTATCTGCTTATCAGGATTACTGCTGTAATCTGATTATAGATAATTTTTCCTGTGTTTTTTAACTGACTTTCAGAACTAGGTTGATGTATCTTTTATGAGATCTTGCTATCATTAAATTTATAAATTTTATATTTCATACAGAAATTTCGTGTCAAGGTTTTTCCTACTGCCTTTTTTTTTGTGATAGACGAGATAATTGGCCAACACAAATATACAGACGATAGTCACGACACAAGTAACTCTTATGATGCAATGAATATACATTCTATATCATTAAAGCTCTTGATAAACCGGAGATAAAAGAGATGAACTACAGATTTGTGTTGCTTATGCTGAATTCCTATTAAAGTCGTCCATTAGGACATCTTTCTCAACAGGGCACTATCTAGGACAATCGAGCACTTGTTCAAGACCAACCTAAATGTAATCATATTTTGATCACAGATCATATATGTTCGCGAAGTTATTGATTCTTTTGTTAATTCAGATCAAGAAAGTGAAAGAATCTGTTCTCCTTTTGAATCTTTTCGACTTTTTATTATTTTAGAGAATTCATCAACCCCTAGACGTACTTCAATTTTCTAGATTACAAAATAGGATTGGTTTATCATATCAATATAGCCAGGCAACGACCCCCAATAAGAAAGAATGCTCCCCGAATAAGATTAATTTAAGAGGACATGAACTCAACTGTATAAAAGTATACATGGGTTTATTTTTTTCTTGGAATATATTATGCAAAAGTGGATATCTCATCTCACAACAATCACTTGTGATTAATTTTCTGATTTAAGTTCCGTGTATTCTTTTTGTGATCAGATGCTGATTTTTTAAATAAAAGAACTTTAGTACTCTTCTTATTTCTTGGAATTGTATTAAAATTACTTATAAATTAAACATCAACAGCTTGAAAACAAATTTAAGAATAAATAGTAGCTAACAAGATTTATAGGACATAAAAAATTGTTCTGTAAACTAGATTTCCATTAATTTAGTAAGACAATTGAAAAATAAACTATTGTTAACGAAATGGAGAAATAAAAGTTTTTAAAGGCTTTATAACAAAAAAATATTATTAATTCTACTAAAACTGTCCCCCAATTCTTAAAAATACTTCTTTTTACAAAAAAAAGTTTTGGATCCCAAAACTCAGATAATTACTGTAACCTTCCCAGCATAACAGGTTATTTTCCGAGTAGAAATTTTTAATAAGGACTTGACTTTACGAGGAAGATGCTAAGTGCACAATCATAGTATAGTAGTTTATACTAATTTTATGTCCTTTTTTAGACAGATGTAAGTAAACGTGTTTCTAGAAGGAAAAAAATATGATGTAAAAAATGTTCCCCTGTTACGAGTTTTATTTGCTTCAAACGCTCCGTAGTTGTTTCATTACTACTAGTGAACTTCTGTGTAGTAGATAGAAAGGATTGCAATCATAGGTTGTGTAAGTATACAATTTTTAAATTAATTACGTTAAATATCTCGGAAATTAAACTAGATTTTTCCGGTTGCTAGAAGCGGGGGAGGAAACAATGAAATTATCGCCATTTATAAGGTAAACGCCTCTTGAACTTGTAACCATTATATATTTAAAATGAAAGATTTGTGTGGGTTAGACCTTACTACATGATGTTGGTCTTCAGATAAAACAAAATCATGTTTTAGGCTTATATCATTCTGAGACTTGATGTGTAGCAAACATGTTCAGATATCCCAAAAAGTATATTAAATCCTACAAAACTCATAACATGAATTAATAGGAAAGCAGTAACGGAGAATATTATAAATAAATAGTGTAGTCTTTGAATATCATTCTCTGTCCATATAGACAGTATACTTTGAGAGGATGCGTCCGTATCTTTGTGTCTTGAATATCAGGATTGAGAATGTGTGGAACCTACTTTGATTTTAAAAAATGTTTTCATTTGTACAACATACATTCGATGAAATAAATGTGTTTATTTACTATAATGAGGGGTAAAATACTAACAACATCAGAACAGTTTAATGTTTTTTTTAGAGGTTTAAGATTAATTGTAAAAGATATTATTATAATAATTGGAAGTAAACCTGATAGTGTTGCCAAAAAAGAAAAAATTTTGGTCAAAAACTCATCAACTTGCTACAAAATAAGACGAACATCTTTATTGTTTAACAATATATTACCAGACCAGTCATTAGAATGGTCTTCCAGTGCAATTAATTCAAAATTCCTATTATAAAAAACGTTCTTTTCAGAAATGATGTTATGACTTTTGTAGCTATAATTAAAGAGCCCGTTTTTATAAACTTTATTTTTTATATAAATTAGTAACAGAATATAATTTTGTGTTGTCATTTAGACAGTACCAGTCTCAAAAATGACAGGTGAGGTTGGTTGGTACGAAAAAAAGGATGATTTGGGAATCATGAAAACGATCCAGTCATATAGCACTGATTGAAGCGTATTTGTTATCGACTTTTGTTTTCTTTGACTATCGTAATTGAGTTATGGACGTCATTTTGATTAACCAGGTGTTTTGTTAAAATTTCACTAGACGTGTTCAGTCTTTTTACTAGCTTTGGGCAACGCGCAGCGTTTTTCTTATAACAAGATTTTATAATGATTATGCGCCCCTCCTAAAAATGTTAAAAAAAGCCAAAACTTTCTACATGATTTAGAAAATACAACCAACAACCTCTGTAATGTTCAGATGTGGAAAGGGAAAATTATTTTGTTATGGTGATAATAGTTAGGGCTATTATTAAAGTGATGACGAGGAAAATTCCTGATGAAGACCAATACGGATTCAGTCAAGTGGACTGTGATTGCGAAAGGATTCTAACAACCAAACGCACAAGACGATTTAGTGTTTCACATTAAGCTCTAAAGATGAAATGTTGAAGTGACAGACCAAATTAGCAAAACTGAAATTGCTTCAGAAATATTAGGACTTCAAGGCAAACAACCACACGAAACCAATATACTAACAACAATTCATGTACGCGAAAATGGTGTCAACTAGGATATTGCAATTACAATACACTACAACTATTGCAATAAATGCAAAAAAAGTCATACGGAAGTGTAACACGCAGTTAAAATTTACCACATGTAGAAATTGTGAGCAAACTAACGTAAATAATAAGTGTTTGTTATGTGGAATGTATATTGTGGTAAACCAAATTACCACAGAATTTTATTATTGGGTCCTCTTTAAAAACTTTATAAAGGGAAAATTAATAGAAGATAAGATAATAGCCATATAAAGATGATCCTCTGCCTTCTCCTGATATAAATAAAGGGTTAAACAATATATATATATTTTAAGACAAGCGTACGAGTACCTGTTAATTGAATACTTTTTAAGTACAGTCGCATCCAGGGATTTTTTTCGCATATATATGTACTTAGCTATTATAATTACAATTGCTCAACTTATTTGTCTTTTTAAGGGTAAGTATAGACTAAACCACAAGAAGCCTGTTTTTTATGCACAGCCATTTTGCTGATTTGGCGAATAATGTTATATTCGCAAATCGCTGGTATATCTGTGTTTTTAAATAAGAATAACTTCACTGGAAACCTCCCCTCATCAAGCAGAGACTGAGACTACGGAGTATGGACTTTTAGCAAATGAATTTTGAGCATAAAACATAGATTTAAATCAGTTTTTATACCTTTGAATTAACATTAGATGTGTGGTAACTAAGTACACGATATGTACAAAAAGTAATCGTCTGACTACGCCCATTGAACCTACTCCAGGCTGTGTGCTGACGATGACGCTGGAATCTGCTTTTCTTGAAGGTGGGAGAAAAGGGACATACGTGAGATCAAGTATGAGTTTTAAGACATTTAATACGTTCTGAATTCCTTAATGTAAAATACCTAATTCCTAAACAAATGGTGAAACATTGGGCCCACTACCCAGTGATAAGTCCTCTCAAAGGCACTTTTATATATTGGCCCCTTTCCTACTCATATTCTTTTAAAATTTTAATTAAAGATCATCATCAATATACTAGCAGAGCTATCCCGTTGAAAACGGGATATTATATCCTTTCTTTTTTTTTCATAAGAGTTTTTCATATTTTTAACGTCCCCAACACTGTTATTTTTGTGTACAAAAAAACAGCATTAATCTAAAATAACAGATTCGACTTCAATTTAATGCAAATAGACATAAAATTCTTATAAACAAAAGTAAATAGGAATTTGGGACTTATAAACTGTCTTACGCTATAATTAGAACTTTAAATTCTTTTGATTTTTTTGCATTTTTCTTGAAAGAGGGGTAAAAAATTAAATGTGAAATCCTTTTAATTAATATACTACTAGCAAAAGCATCCCGTTGAAAACGGACGTTATATATCATTATTTGTCATTTTTTCTGATAATTATAGGTCTTTTTCCCTCGCCGGTATATTTCCTTTTTTACCAACAACAGCATTAATCTAAAACCGCGGATTTGACCTCAAATTACACAAAGTAAACAAAAATGCTTAAAACAAAATTAAATAGAAATTTGGGACTTAAAAACTGTCTTAAATCTATGAATAGAACTTTAAATTCTATTGATTTTTTTTGTGTTTTTCTCAAAAGAGGGGTTAAAAAATTAAATGTGAAATCCTTTTATTAATATCTTATCTTATTAATAAAATTTTTATTTTTATAATTTTTAACCCCTAAAACAAAATAAAGTTGAAACATTTTAAAATTTTAAAGTTTGTGATCTGTTTAAAATGAGACCATGATCCAATATTTACTTAAATGTTTTTCAAACACTTTTATGACTATTTTTTAATTTAATATTTGGCTGATTTTATTTGAAACTTTAGAAGTTGGAATTGAAATTGAAATCAACAAATCTAAAAGATAATTGAAGATAATAGTTAATACAACAAACACTCCACTCCCGTTTAAAACGGGTAGCTCTGGCTATCTTATTAATAAAATTTTTATTTTTATAATTTTTAACCCCTAAGATTAAAAAAGTAGAGAAATTCAAAAAATTGTTTGTGAAATATTAATCGAAATGGAACTATATCCCATTATTAAACTTAAAATTATTTTTTAAGCCTTTTTGTAATGTATTTATACTTATTTGAAGTTTTTATGTTAATTTTAGATTTTTCTGATTTTCGGCGTTAGTTAAAGAAGCTGAACTCAAGATACAGAAAATCTATAAAAAAGCGGAAAATAACGAGCAAAAACTCCCGTTTAAAACGGGATAGCTCTGCTAGTATATATTATTAATAAAATTTTTATTTTTATAATTTTTAACCCCTAAAGACAAAAAAAATAGAAAATTAAAAATTATTTAAGTCTGTGATATTTCTTCAAATGAAACAATAAGTTGATATGTGCTTTAAAATGGAATTTTAGAGCATTTTTTTTTTGCCGCTTTTATAGAAATTCGAAGCTTTTCTATAAAAGTTTTAAGGCCTTTTGGTAAATTTAGAAGTTCACTTGAAGAAGAATTCTTAAGATAATTGAAGATAATGGGTAATAATATACAACCGACTCCCTCCTCCGTTTCAACCGGGTATCTCTGCTAGTAATAATATAAAAAGTTTGGATTTTCAAGTTTATTAATTTAAAAACCCCTCTTTTTTAAGATTTTTCAGAAACGGCTTACATAGCAACTTTTTTGCGTAAAAAACTTGAGAATGTTGGTTTAGCATTTTTAGGCTGTTTCTTATCTTAAGGTTTTTACATCTCATTTGAATATATCCCATCTGAGACTCGGAAGATTAGCTAAGTCACATACAGTTTGTCTAAAAAAACGCACTCTTGGAAGTAATTATAAGCGATATGTTAATCATAAAAATATAACCTTTTGACCTAGAAAAAGTAAAAAAAAATATTTGGAAAGTTTTTTAATTTCTTGGGTATATTAGTCGCGTTTTAAATTCCAAATTTCGCTTTAATTTATATTTTTGTAAAAAAAAAAACGCAACGCTTAAAAATTTCCTCCAAAAAGATATTAAATTGTATAAATCTGTTTAAAAAAAACCTTACAGGATTAAACAACTAAGTGAAAATAAAAGAGCTTAATGTAGCTCTTTGTAGGGGGGGAAAAAAATAATAAGATTTTCTAAAATCGCAGAAAATTTCAGTGTTAATAAATCTACAATCTCTAGAGTATACAAAGCTTCATAATTTTGCTCATAAAAGGAAGTAAGGTCGACCAAAAGATATTGTACCATTATCTGGTGGTTTTGTTATCAGAAAATGAAAAAAATTCAAAATCTCATTGAGAAGATGGAAAATGCAAAAAAAACAGAATCAAAGAGAAGGGTAGAATAAGCATAAGTCATACAAGCATAAAAAAACTACTTGAATGACATGAACTTATTTGCATTTTTCGGTAAGGAGACCATTTCTCAAAGTTCAGCTATCACAGCCAGGTATCAAAATCTCCAGGGATTGGATTATGAATGTCAAAGGAAGAGCAAAAGTGGATAATAATTAGCGAGAGTCTAAGTTTAATAGTTCTACTCTTATGGAAAGTATCTGTGTGGCCCGCGTAAACCAGGTAGGCCTTGGATTCATCAAACTTAATACCGACTGACTAATACGGAGGGGTAGAGTTTATGGTGTGGTGCTGCGTTTACTATCAAGGAGTGAAAAAACTAGTATTTAATTAATGGAAAGATGGTATGCTGCACAATATGTAGCATTTTTATTTAGAAATGCAGAAAATCTCGCTTTTTCATCACCTATAAAATGGCTTTCGTCGATTTTTTTTTTCAACAGAATAGAGGACTCACTCATACATCTGGTCTAGTAAAAAGGTTTTATTTGATAAATAACATTAATTTGTTGAGATAGCACGCTCATATCACCAGATTCGAATCCTATAGAGCATCTCTAGCCATTTTTAGGAAAAATAGCCAAAAGACTGCAAAAAATTTGGTGGAACTAAGAGCAAAAAGACTTGAAGACTGGAATCAAAATTCCTCTAAATTGTGCAACCAACTTCCTTTAGCTTAAAAAAGAGAGCAATAGCTGTTTACAGATCTAGGACTGCAAGCAATCCTGAATAAAATGTTGCGTTTTTTTTTTTACAAAAATCTTAATTTAAATAGAAAATTTTTCTTTTAATACAGTTAAATGATGGCAGAAAAACACAAGAGGTTCTAAACAAATTTATTAAGTTTTTTTGAGATTACTATCATCTTTCATTGATAAAATAAGAGATCATATGAACTCTTCAGCTCTGCATTTTTTTTTTACAAACTGTATATATGTAGAAATTATTTTCATCACTGTAGGACTAAGCATTTATTAAGTATAGAAAAATTAGGGGTATAATTATTAGAAAGGTATATATATTCAACAATCACCAAAAAATTTCTTAACATCTCATAAGAATCCAATTATGCCCTTATATAATATATATAGTACGGTCTTTAAAAAATATCATAATATTTACAAAGTACTATACTTCTTTAAATAAAATTTATTTCAAAATAAAACAACTATCTTAGAATTAAGATAGCACATAAATGATCAAGTTCTTGTTAAAAACTTCATATTTAAAACTAAAACATTTTAAATTTTGTGAACATTAAACGCAGTTTCTGTACTTTTGAAAGAAAGAGGCTCAAATAGATACCATCCTCCTTTGTAAAACTTAGAATGAAATTCTATCCAATTAAGCCTCAATGCTGTAAACACTCCCAATCCTTCAAGACCTATCAGCAAAAGAAAAGTTAAAGCAACATAAATAGGAAAGTATATGATAAGACCAAAATACTCCTATCTTTTAATAGTAAATTATGTAGCGACAGAGTAAGCTGTGCATGGCTACGAGACTGCCCAAAGCCTCAAATAGACGATGCATTAGAAATAAGAGAAATTCCGAATTCTATTGACTGTATTCCTTGTTCCATCCATATATCCACAATATCCTCTTTGGTTTAAATTGCTCCTCTAGAAATAAGTATAATTGCTTTGAGAAAAACATCCAAGGAATAGAAATCAGCAATAACGATAGCATAAGAAGCTGTACATACATCTGATTTGGATACATCTCATCTTTTATAGTAAAGGGTGATGTGTACATTGCAACTAGAGTTGATATTATGGATGGACGGTCAAAAGTAAATAACCACTTGTATATGACTAAAATACGAGATAAACCCAAAAAGGAGAGAAATCCGACGGCTTGTGGTATAATCTGAACAATATAATCTAATTTTTCGTTTTAAATAAACACTATTCCATAACTGATATTACAACCCCAAGACCCATTGAAAAAAAATCCCGAATCATAATTGGATAGCGTCATTTTGACAGAATTCAACAGATCATCCATTAGCTGCAATGATGCCAGGCTGGATCATCCCAACGGATTAAATTTACTTCTTCTTCTTCGATTCCTGACCCAAAAGTCGATACGACAAAGATCCGAAATCTGAATACAAAAAGCCAACGAAAGGAGCAATACGGCAAGTATCATTATATAGTCGACCATCTAAAAGAACTCGAATGGATTCAACGTTTTGATATAATTTATCATAATTCTTAATAAAGTAAACTGATAGATGCCTAGAAGAATAATACCAATGAAGCACATCACCAAACATAACACAAATAACATAGGAAATAGGAAAATTGTAAATATTGCAGGATTGATCTCACCGTCCCTGGGACACCATATACAATTTGTCAAACTCTGAACAAGCTTCAGTGTATTATTTGTTTTTACTATGAAAGGTGGATCGATCTTCTCCTTTAAATCTAAAATCTCAGAGCAAAATGCCAATCAGTATTCTCCGAGGCTTCGGACATTGTTTTAAGCTTATTAAGATCGTCTTCCCTACCCAGTCCTCACCAATTAAGACTATCTCTATCGTAGTTAAAGTTGAGTTTGTTAAGAGTTGTGTAAATTTTAAATTCCTTTGTAACATAATAGTTCCATGTCGCATATCTATCAGATATTTTTTCATCTTCTTTTTTTCATTGCTTCTCTGTCGTGTTCTCAACATTTCTCAATTTGACTAATTACAGATGTCAAAGCCAATAATCCTTTACTAGGCTCCGCATACTTTTCTTTATCCAACACTCTACCACCTAAAGAAACAAAAATTTTCCTCATTTTTTCCAGAGCCTCTTGACCATGTGTAAAAATTATAAAACAGCCTTTTAATCAAAAAAAAAAAAAGAAAATTTTTCTACCCTTACTTCAACACTAATTTCTTTCTCCTTAATTCTTGATGCAATACTTTCTTGATTAAAGAAAAACTTCGTATCTCTATCTACAATCCCTGTAACAAAATCAAGATGAATGATATGAGACTCTTCAGCTACGTTGCCGATAAGATTCTCCATTTCCTCAACCATGTGTAAGTCTTCTTTGTCTTTGTAAGTTATCTCGTGTCTCCCTCTCTTAATAGATTTAAACTGAACCATGTTTTGTAACACTTTGCAAATTTCCTTCCGCTCTTCTACCTCATCTATATCTGAATTATTAATAATAAAACTCCTCTTTCTCTCCAAGACACAATTTTGCAAGAAAGAAAGCCTCGATTGCATTCTTTCGATATTACGCAGCTCACTAGCATATAGCAACTTATCATTCTTTATATCATTGTTTAAATTATTAAAATGAAGAAGTTGACTATTTCCTAACTCATTTATCGTCTTCCTCGAATAGCTTGCTAGATAAACAGAAACCAATTTCATCTTCTCACATCTCAAATCCGTGGTTTTTTTATATGAGTAATTTTTAAATATTTTTAAAACAAAATATCAATAAAAAAATGATTTTAGGAACAAATCAAAAAGGAAGCAAAATTATATTCATTTTTAAAACAGATTGAATCTTTCTGTTTTAAAAATGAATATAAATTATAAGAGTTAAAATAAACCAAAAAATGTTTACTAAATCATGTAAAGTTATAACAGATTTAAGTAGAACAAACAGTTATCTAACATTCCATTAAACAGAACCTAGTAGCATCATTAACTCTCTCAACACTTGTATCATCATCCCAAATTACATATCTAATAGAAAATCCCCTGATTAATCATAATTCCATATTATACAAAGCAATAAAATCATCCGAAGAACTGTATATTACATAACTTAAAATTAAGATATGGATCAACACCTAAAAGTTTTCCAGATTATTTCAGTCATTCTTTTCTTCACATAATTTACTTTAGTGTTTATTTGGTTAAAATCTCGTAAATAACATTGCCAGGGGTCTTTGTTTCAAAAAAAAATGAGCTTAGAATAATTAATACTTTTTTTCAAACTGTGTATGTTGTTTATCGACAGCCATTTAATTTAGATAAATCTAGGGGTTTAATATTAAAAATATAGATCAACAGTATGAAAAAGATTAAGTTTACAAAACATATTTATTTAAAACTAGGATGGCATTTTCACACAGATAAATCTTTCTATAAAACATAAAGAAATTACTCTTACATATGTAGCATCTTTTATTAAAGATCATTTATACAGAGAATATTAGAATATTAACTCATAAAAAATTAATTGTTAAAAAACATATCATGTAAATTTTTATCGGTCTCATCTCTTCGTCTCAGAATTTATATGATTGTTCGCAAACGTTTAATAGTACAATTTTAAACTAATCGTTCCGTTGTAAAATTATATCAAATAACTCTAAAAGAGAATTTAAAATGGCGTTCACAGTAGAAATTTACTATATTTTTATTGATATTAAGCCTCTATGTAATGGGAAAGCAACCAGTCCCAAAGGATAATGGTTACGAGGGGAATCTCGTGGGACTTAATATATTCCGAAGAGAGCTCAAAAAAAAAAAAAAAAAAACTAGTAGGGTACAAGGTCCATCGGATATGACCTATCGGAGCTGCGCACACGGGCTCGCACAGGTGGGAGACTTAGTCCAATTCACAGCTGACTTAGTAGTGTAAGAGGGTGCGCTTGCAATCATCCGAAGATAATGGTGCTGACTATACCAGTACATGATGCTCTCTCCCGGGTTTACTAACAACGCCCGTTAATACTGTCACTGTGGATCTAATGTTCGGCATGGATTAGGGCAAGCTAGTGGATAGGTTCTCCCGCGAATCAAGCCCAGATGGGTATGATAAGGCTACTTAAAAGAAGGGGTTTTAGTGAGTCGAATATCACATACTCGAGTGGGGCTGAACTACAGTTCACCCACCAGAGTCTCTATAAAGATGTCCCCCTACCTGTGGCACAAAAAAAAAATAATTCTACTAAGAGAAAGATTACTGAACAAAGAAACCTTTAAGTGTGACTTTAGAATTAGACAATTTTAATTCTTTTTCTTTATGAATTCAAAAACGCTTCCGTCCCCGGGAGACTCGAAACACCCAACCTTTCGGTTAACAGCCGAACGCGCTAAACATGGCACGGAAGCTTATTAACCTATGAGAGAAAAATATTTATTTTAAATTTACAGTCATAAAAAGCCAAAGGAATATATTTTAAGCCTAAGTAATACAAAGACTTAAATTACGTAAATAAAAAGAATAATCGCAAACGTAGATTAGAGAAAAAATCACTATAAAATTCTAGTGTTTTTTATCGCAAGAGGCTAGTAATTTTTGAGTAGAAAAATTGAGAATTACGAAATAAAAAGAATTTAATTTTCTTATTGAAGAAAGGACTCTTTATTTCTTTTAAGGATATATTAAATACAAAAAAATCACCAAACTAGAATTCACCGAGTGAGCGTGTTTGCTTACAAATGAAATATTTCTCAAGAAAAAAAACCACAATTTTAACAAAACTTATTGTGGTATCCCACAGCTAAAAAAGTGCACAAAAGACTTTTTTTAATAGAATTATCCCCTTCTGGGTATTCCTTAACTAGTTTTTACCGGGAAAAGTATAAGAAAATGAATAGAAAAAAATTAATAAAAATTATGGTTATGGGATACCAGGTGGTATACCTTTTACCACATGATGATGGCCTTTTTCGACCAAAACAACTCATTTGTCTTAGGTCCATTATCATCTCTGAGACTGATCTGCTGCAAACACTGTTTCAGATCAAAAACCCAAACGTAAAAAAAACTAAAAAATCTCATAAACATGAATTAATAGGACAAGAGCACAAAGAATGTCATAAATAAATAGGTTAATCTTTATACTTCCTCTTTTCTGTTATAGAACGTATGCCTTCTAGGAGGATACGTTCACTTTAAATACGCTTATCGCAAAAAAATTCAGAAAAATCTTTGATAAGCTTTAATCTCTTAAAAAAATAAAATATTTATAATTAAAAAGAATAATTAGGAAATATTACGTAAGGGCTTTTTTTTGGGGGGGGGGCCTTTACTCCTACGACCAATTTTAATCGCGATTACAAAAATATTGTAGCCCATTGGTGCGCAATAAGTATAAAAGGAAGTGAAATTTAAAAACAATTTCTACGGCTTTATGATAACTAATTATCCTATAAAAAACAAGAATAAGTCCATTTGTAGGTCCACTGTAAACGCGGGACAGATACTTTTTTGAAAAAAAACGTCGTAATAAGGATTACAAGCAACAAGTTTTTACACCTTTATTGATTAATTATTCATAAAAAACTTATGTTATTCGTTTTTATTGTTTCTATTTTGTCCTTAAAAAAGGGGTAATAGTTTTTTTTTGATCACTAGTATATCATATAATAGAGAGACAATATTATTAGTTCTATATAGACTTGTTTGTTTCTTATTTATTTTAAGTAAACTGTTGAAATTAAAAGTTTCCAAATTTATACCCCTAAGAAAACAGTCTATGATAAAAAATACAATTAGTAAAAAAAAAAGTCTAATCCGAAATAAGGAAATGTCTAGGAAGAATAAAAATTAATTTACTTGCTTTCTCCTCTTACACAACAAGGTGTAGTAAACGGAATTTATAATTGATTTTATTGTTTATTCTGATTCTTCTGTAAGAACTTAAGGAACAAAAAAGCGAATTTATTTATTTCTAATTTGTAGTAAAAAATAAAAGGTTTAATATATAGGACAACAATTTGCTTGGGGTGAACATTGATTTCCAAACAATTTTCTTAATCTACATTCTTAACACAAGATTTACGGATATTCGATTATATGCCTATTTTTACTAAAGTGTTTGCCACTTTGACTCATTACATGAAATGAATTTTGCAAAGAAAAACAATCGAATAAAATTAAATGTAGCGTTTATCCTCAAAAACTATGAAAAACATTTTTTTACATATAAACCTTGTTTTTAAAACACATTTTCCAAAGCATTGATGATATCAAAAACAAAGGTTTAAACATTGTTTCTTGTGCACGATGTGAACTTGACAATTCTACGTCCGTCAACAGCATTGAATTTCTGTCTTGGAGATAGAAGTCGTTATCGACTTAGTCTCTTTATCAACTTCTTAAAACTTTAGCAATTGGAAAATTAAATCTGTTCGTAAAATATTACTTGATTCGTCTCTTCAATAAAATTCAAGCATAATAGTGCTAAATCTAAAAGTTGTAGAAAACTTGTAGAGGGCCATCTGCGTGAACTTGCTTTTACGCATATTTCGGGTATTTGGACACGTACACAACGCCATACTGGTTCTTTATAATGGATTATCGTTTCTGGGACACGTCTTTTATTTTTTGCAATTATAATATTTTTGGTGTTTTTTTACTTAGTGGTAAAATTTTTTTCAGGGGCTTTCTTTTATAAACGGTCAGGGTACAATCCCAGATCATACAGCTTTGTAGAAAACTGTGTCATTTTATCTGTCTTTCTCAGCAATTTTAGGACAAGTCTTTTCGGTTTGAACGTATAATTCCAACCAAAAGAGTTTTCTTGCATGTTAGCTTTTTGAAAGTAAAGTGGTAGTAAAAAAATTATCTGTGATAATCATTAGTCCCACAGCCTTAAGTAGGCTCTGCAAGCTTATTACTACAAATTCTCTTGAGGGAATGTATGATCCTCGGGGTCAGCTTTGCAAGTAGGAAAACAGTTTACAAGATTTTGTTTATGCTATCGGATGCCAGCCAAAATTTAGGACCGAATTTGATCCAGCTTATTTGGCAGTATGCGTAAACGGCATCTAGCTTTAGCAGGTAATAATTGCTTATCGATCGTTATGTTGCGTCAGGTTGTAGCAATCCTGGTTATTCCCATAAAATTTTCCCAATTTTTGCATGGAGCAAATCTGTCTGTATTGGTCCTTAATGCGTTTCTTTCTTTATCAAAACGTTATTATACCCAAGTAATTCTTAAATTTCTCTAAAACATTGTCTGGATGGATGAAAAAAATCTGACCCACTTCACAGACCACAAATACGAACACTTGATATTTTTTGCCCCTCATATGCTCCTCAGCAAATAAAAATTGCTACAACGGCCTACAATTGTGGTTTGTAACCGTCCATCTTAAGTATTCAAAATTTGACGGGCTTCGAGTTTAGTTACATGATTTTATATACGGCCATCATATCTGCGTTCAAATTATCAAATGTAAAAGCCTACTTACTAGCAAGCATAAGCAGTTGGACCAGAAACATCTTGAAATATGGTATAAATCGGTAATTCTACCTATCGTTTCTGCATTCTTTTGTTCCCCATAAAGACCATCAGTAGCTTTACAGCTGAAATTTCTTTATCAAAGACTAGCAGACGCTCTCCCGGTTAAAAACGGGACGTTAATGATCATGATTGTCTTTTTCCAAAAAGTAAAAAAAGTTTTGATTCTTTTGCCTCCGATTATGCTTGTTTTTAAACAAAACAACCCCATGAATCTAAAAATAGAAGATTTATCATCAAATTAACACAAAGTACACACAAGAATGCTTATTAACAACAAAAATGAATAGGAATTGGAACTTTAAAACTGTCTTCAGAAATACTATAAACATAACTTTAAAGTCT
This sequence comes from Byasa hedistus, assembly GCA_029286795.1. Lineage (NCBI taxonomy): Eukaryota > Metazoa > Arthropoda > Insecta > Lepidoptera > Papilionidae > Byasa > Byasa hedistus. The sequence continues at coordinate 49,377 of JAGSMW010000115.1, forward strand.
TTGATTTTTTTGTATATTTTTCTTAAAATAGGGTTGAAAAAATTAATGTGAAATCATTTTTATTAATATGATATGTAACGAAGCGTCTAATATTTTTGATTTCAGAATCAAAAATAAATCAAGACTTTTTTTAATAGGAGCTGCGTACACAAAAAACTTAATTTTCGTTTTCGGGTTAAAATACAAAATAACCTGCTATATTTGTTAGCAGGCTATACAAAGAGCTTTAACTTCCTGCTAAATATTCAATTTTATTGACTCCTCCTTTAATTTAACATCGTTTTATCACACTGATCTTATTCAATAATATTCGATTTAGTACTATGATTGTCTTATTTGTATTAGTTGTCAACAAAAGATTTATTTCAATGTTTTATGAAAATAAAAACCCTCAAAATTTAGATACAATAAATGTCGATTGCAATTCTGTCGTACTCTTTGGAAAAATAGAGTTCTAAATTGAAATAAAAGATTTATTTTCTTCATATTTCTTATACTCTGTTATGACGAAACATTATATATTCAAAGTTTTGTAACAAAACTTTTATCAGTAGTGACAAGAAACATTAAATACGTGTGGTGTATACCACAAATTCCTTACAATTAAATAAAAAAATATCTTTGCGGGATCAAGTTTTCTAGAAAAATATAAATTATCATACTTTACTGACTGCATACACGCGATGTACAAATTGAAACTGAAGACAGAAGTGAGTAATAATGTAGCGGAGTAGTGATAGTCGAGTAACAAATGACGTTCGACTTGACTGTTCCCATGCTCTAGCACCAATAAATTTCAGTTATTGCGATTAAAAGGTAAATTATAGTATGAGTCATTTTGGACATAACCGTAAAAATAGGTATACAATTTGATTAAAGCGAAATAAGAAGTCTTCAGGGAAAGAGGAATGTAACTTTTAATATATTGAATTACTTAACAAAAAAACCCAAGTATGTTTTATAAGTAATTTAAAGTTTTTGTATACACAGTGATTATTTTTTGATGATCCAAATTGGCTCGGACCGTTTAAATCTAGTGTTAAAAAGACAATCTGAGGTCTTAAAATGGTTTTTTAAACTTTTCCAACACCTTCTGTATCTCGAGTTCAACTTCTACGCTTAATGCCAAAGAATAAGCCACATCTAAAAATTGACATAGAAACTTAAGATTTTCTACAAAGTAGTCACAAAAAATGCTAAAAAAGATAAAGCTGTGTATTCACATAAATAGTGAAGTTTTATTGTCGACTGCTTTTTAATCAAAATTATTTATTTTATTAAATTTACAGGATTAAATATTTTTGAGGAGGAAAGCTAGATAAATCTGAAATAAACATAATTTTTTGAATTTTAACTGTAATATTTTGTCGTGTAGCACGGCAGATAAGAGTAAATCCAAACAAAACAGTAGTGGAGTGATACGTTTCAAGCAAAATAATTACAGACTTCATTTTTTAATTGTTATTGTCTTTTTTAGTTTAAGGGTGTCGTATTCCTTGGGATACGGCCCACACTTTAAAAAAAACTCAACAATGTTCTCAATACATAATTATTATTATTAATCATTTACAAAAAATATCTATCTTTACAAGAATATTGGCGGATCGTGGTAGGGGGATGCGGCCCATTTTAAAGGGAAGTTTTCCTTTTCGATAATACTTCCACCCGACTGTCCTAACACTATAGTTTTAATAAATAACACATTTTTTGGAAGAACATTTATTCATTAAAAATATTAGGGTATATTTTATTTTATTAAAAAAAATTTTTAAATAAAGATGTTGTTAATACCACAACTATAAATCTTATATAGTTTTACAAAGGGGAAAAAATAAGAATTGGTGGGAAAAAAAATTGTTAGAACTAATATGTGGTAGTACACCACAAAGGGGTGGAGGTAAACTTGAAAACTTGTAATTTTATAAATAAGGAGATATCTAAAAATCTTGGATTATTAACCATAATAAAAAACATCAGCTAACATTACTGTTATAAACATGGAAAACAACAAAATCTTCTATTTTTTATTTTTTGTTTTAAAATCTTTTAACTAAATAAATCTCAAAAAGAAGCTATCATGACAATAAATATGTAAGTGCTTAAAAGAGACTTCCGAGGTTAGGATAATTTGATGACAGGGGGTGTTTGGGTACTATAAATAAAACTGAATTGTAAGTTAAGGTTAGTATTAAAATTTTTGAAATAGTTTCTTCAACAGGTCTATAAACAAACTCTTCAAAGGTATGTTGGAGCTGTATGACTCAAAATTGTTGATTCTGAGAGTTTTCTGTTGGTTTGGCTGTGATGTTCTGTCTGATGTGTGGTTTCTTTAAGTCTTTCGTACAATCTTTCTTATGTCTCCAATAAAGGTGTGATATAGCCACATTTTTGTAGTGATCTTTATTGTTTCATTATGAGTTGTGATTAGGGATATCAGCCCCTTGTATTAAAACGGTTCAATTTAGATGTCTTTTGCTATCTTGAATAAAACTCGTCAGGTTTCATATCAGTTTAGGGAAATATAGAAGAACCCAGAAACACGGAATTATAGACCAATCTCACTAAAAAATGCTATCTACTAAAAAACATGTTTTTCAGGGAGGAAGCTGGCAACTTCCTCTGTGGAGGAACATTTCCAGACAAAGCCGCATCCGGGGATTTTTTTGAAAGTTTTTTTTATTTTATTAAGGTTTTGAGTACTGATATTGCTGTAAACTTTTTGAAGAGGGCAAATGACTTCCGTATTCACCACAATAACACATTAAGATTTAAAATTTTCAGATGTTTCTTAGTAATATAGAATGAATTATTCTAAATTATTAGGGTGTTCTGAATTCCATGAGTTGATTCATAGCAGATATTCTAGGTTAAGTTCTATAATTAATATAAGAAAATCTCTTCCAATCGAAATCTTTATCATTCATTTTGTTGATGTAAAATGTAAATTTTTCGAAATATCGTATATCATTTAAAAAATTATCCATAGGAGATATTATACAGCTATTTTATTTATACCTTTTTGGTAGAATTATTTTGTAAAGGAATTACTTTTTTTTGAGATAAAAATGAACACCCTCATGATCGATTGTAGGATAGTGAGAATCCAAATGTAAACTAAAGGATTTTGCTATCTCTTTAGTTACCATAACATGTCTAAATACAATAAACAAAACCATTGTCTTAGACATGCAATCTAGAATCCATACAAAATAAAGTGTAATAATTACGTCTAGTGCTTGCCGATGAGGCAAAGCATTGCTTTTGTACACGAATATTCAATGGTATCTTTGTACTTTTATGAAATACATATGGAGAGGATTATCAGAACAGGAGTCGGGTCGAGGATTGATCTTTCTTTTGAAAGATAAGTTTGGCATCCGCCAGAATAAATCAAAAACGATTTTCTTTATGTTTTAAAAACTAACCGCGAATGCTATTAGTTTTTTAAACAAAAAAAACATAATTTTTTTATAAATAGAAAAGCAAGTGTGATCATAATACTTTAGATGGTTTTTCCGAGTTTTTAACGTGCGAAACACTTTTTTTTTTTGCTTCAATCATCTTTATTGCAGAGTTTATTTGCTTTACAATCTATTCTGTTGAATTTAATTTTTAACAAGCATTAGTCCTTTTATTAAAGTATTTGGGTTTAATACCTTAATTTTAATTTATTGACGTTAACAAATTTTTTAATTTGCCTTTGTTGCGCATAATTCATGGGGGTTTTTTTGAAATGAAATATTTTTACAAAAATTTTTTTCATATTAATTCCATCCCAAAATTTTAGTCCGACGATTTTTATTACTTTATTTAAGTGCTCTTAGCCTATTCATTAAATTCATAAAAGGTCCTTATAAAAAAATAAAAATCACTACATGAATCACCTTTCTTATAGCTTTTGAAAATCTTTACAAGATCTAAATGGAAATATATTCTTTTATACTGTTTATTTTTTTTAACTAGAATTGCTTATATATGTTTGTGTGTGTCTTACTCTCAACTTGCTCTCGAAACATCCAATTTATATTAATCCTTCATAATTTTTTTAAATAAGTTCTAAACTAGATATTTTTTTAATCTTGATTGAAACACCATAAAAGATTGAAAGCGTTGGTTTAGAATACGCATACTTTTTTCCCCTCCCAATTGTGTCGTCTCATTTGAGGAATTTAAATCGAACATCGTCCCGTGCTAAACCCTCTAAACCTCTAAAAACTTAAAAGAAATTATGATTTAATTGACTGGAACGAATAAGGCGCACCTATAATCCGTAAAATAATTTCAGATGGAAATAGCACAAGAACGTTCAATAATGTTTTTGTCACACTAAACCGCACTTGAGCCGTCGTGGCCTTTTGAAAACACTTGTCAAACAATTTGCGTTATTAAAACATATAAGCTCTAGAAATTTCTCCTATTGGGAACAAGATAATTGTTGAATTATTTTACCATGAGAATTTCATGAATAAATGTCTATGTTCCATCTAAAATGCTTCACGATTTTTTTCTTTTTGCCTCACCACCCTGATTTTTTTGCATTTATAAACCCTTATTTATCACATATTCCCTTATTTTCTTATTTCTTTTAATACATTAACATTATTAAAATAAGATTCCCAAGAAAAACAACTTTTTAAGCTGTTATCTTCTTATCACTCAGTGTAAATCAATTTACTTTTTATTAAAATGCTGCCAATTTTATTAAAATATTAAGTCCAATCACCACTTAAGATTTGTAATTTTAGACTTTCTAAGTTAAAAAAATACAGGAGGCCCCAATAACTTAATTCTAAATACTGAGATCATGCATCCAGATTTCAATTGTGAGAGTAAAATAATATGGTTTTCAAGAAATAATTGTAAGAAGATATTGCTTTATTTAAAAAGCTCTGCAATTCTTTTGTAGTAATATTTCCTAAAGACTGAAAGCAGCAAAAAAGGATCAATCTTTGTCACAACAAACATATGATCTATTTTTGAGTCATCTATGCCACTAAGTTCAACTATTAAAGACTTAAAAATGATTTTCAAATATAATCCGTGCTCATAAAGAGTTGTTTAAAAGAGAGACCTGTTTAATTATTTTGGTATCCCACAAGATTGATATCTTCGTCATCCATGTTTTGATTTCTTTGATTTTTCATACAGTTCTGAAACTAATGTTTCATAATTAACGTAAATAAACTTAAAATGAAGATGGTGAAAAAACAGACAGACTCCAGACCACACGAGGAAGCCAATCCTCATTTCTTAATTAAATTTACATATTTCCTCTAATTTTTTTGAGACGTATTTTACCTTAGGATATGTAATTATTCTTTTTTGTCTATAAGTGAATTTTAATTTGTATGTAGTTTTTTATGTTGATTAATCATTTCGTTAGGTTTTAAAGTCAAATTGTTTATTTGAAGTTGAATCATCAGGCTGTTGCGACGCTTCTAAAGACTAATCTTCATTTATAATTTAAATCTCAAACATATGTTTTTCACATTGATTTAGATTTGTCCATGTGGGGGGGGGTGGGTGGGGTGGGTGGGAAACACCAACAAAAAAAACAAAAACAAAAGGGGGTGGTGGGGGGGGGTGGGGTGGGGGGGGGGTTGGGGGGGTGGGTGTGGGGGATTAGATTCATCACAGTTTACGACAAATTTATTTTCACGTCAAAATCTATTGTAGTATAACCCTAAAAAGAGTACAATTTTCAATAAAGAATCAAATGTTTGCTAAAAAAAAGCAAGTGTAAAGTAAGACATAATGTTTAAATTATGACTTGAATCTTAGAGCCGCATTCTTTAACACTACGCCAACAACTTTTAAATCTAAATTCCTTTCCTTTTATTTAGTATGTACAATAAGCCAATAATATCGCGATACTCTATTATTTTGAAGTCTCTTACAACACATACATTGATCTATATTGAAAGATCTTAAAGGACGTTTTGTGGGGTTTTAGAGGACCTGAAGAGGAATATCAAACTTAATTGATTTATTTTTAGAGGCAAAAAAATATCAAATCTTATCTTTTAATTTAGAAGGACTCTAAAAAGGTTCCGAAAATATTCAGAGCATGTAAAAGTTTTGATTCTTGAAAATTTTGGATTTTTTTTTTGAAAAATAAAATACTTATCCATACTTTGAAATGAGCTGCCTAGGTTTTTCTTAAATATTTTGATATGTTTACGAATCAATCTTACCTTTAAAGTTTCGACATAATGTTAATTAAAAAATAGTAGCTATCTATGCATTTGGGTTATATCAAGAATTTATCCATTGGGGTTTTAAAAGCTTACTTTTTTGATCATTTAGGACTTTAGGGAGCAAAATTAGATTTACCTTAAAAACAATGATTTTGATTTTTAATCCAAACGAAATCTGAGACATCAGAAGGGTATTAAAACAAATTACTGTGACATTTCGATTGTTTTTCACTATGTCGAAGAAATAAGCGTTTTGTTGGAATTTTCGTCAACCTTATGGATTCGGTCAAGAATAAGAAAATAATAGGAAGAACGAATTGTAACCTATGATCAAAGGCGGTTTGAAGTGATAAGTATCTAGTGGAGATGTAATAAAGCGGTTTGAAATGTTAAACTCTAGGGGAAAAAATGAATGTATTATCGTGGTGGATCCAAGTGGATTGCTGTTGACTCAGGAATACGAAACATACTTGGAGGGATATAAAAATGGTCTACTTGTTGATGGAAAAATTCTATTGATATTCTCAGGATGAAAAACATTAAGCTACCAGGAAATGCTTAAACGGGGAGGAATTTGATTTTTGCAAGTATTTTGGAAGAAGAAGAAGCTGCGAACTGCTGAGGTTATTTACAAAACTATACTGATAGGTGTATGAAAACGAAACAAAGGTAGAAAGAAGAAAGAGAGAAGAAATTTTGAAGATGCAAATAAACATACTTTGAATTAGAGATAGGAAGATAGAATTTACAAGCTGTGTCTGATGAGATTTTATTGGATCCTAAAGGTGAAGTTGTTTTAAAGTTTTCATAGAAGAAAGAGAGTAACAGTAACTGTCAGAAGAATGGGAGAATGAACCTTGCAGATTTTTATCGTGAGATGAAGAAATACACCAAAAAACGAGTGTTGTATTAACGACAAGCGGAATTGTGTAGATGGATAATAAACAAGCTCTTCTAATTTAAAAAATAGCATGTTTATCTTGAAGAAGAGAGAATAGAAAATCTTTTGTGTATTTTAAAATATTTTATTCACCTTATTTTATTCAAATATTTGCGCTATTCTTAAAACTCCTCCTCACTTTTTATAGCGAGGATGGCCACTAAATAATTACTCATGACAAACAAGTTTTTTTGGGGAAGGTTGGTGAATTTGAATAGGCACAAATATTTTTACAAGTTCTATTTTTTCCCTCGGCTATGCCTTAGATGTTTCAGCATTTGCTGAAAAAGTAAATCACATAAAAAAAATCAAAACACTAGTTATAACTATGTAAGAAGTTTTGGTTACTTACCTATTTTGCAAAAAATAGTCTGAATAGAATTCTAAATTTGAACTGAAGAATTCTGTGAACAAAGATCATTTACTTCAACCTAAAATTACTTTCATTTAAGTTGTTTGATTTTAACCTTTTCACAATTTTTAACGAAGAAACCAAAGAATTTAACAACAATGACTTTAAGATCTTATACCCAACATCATTTTTGAATCGAGATTCTATTAAAATCATCGATAGAGATCATAGCATCTTCTTGCCAGAAAACAGAGTGATTCAATCTTTAATTCCTCAAAATCAATCGTAAATAAAATTATCCAGAAGTTTCTTTTAGACTTAGTTTTAAGTAATCTACTATGCTTCTAATTAGTATTGTGAGGTTCCTGTATACATCTTCTAGGACTTCATACCTTCTCACCTTAATCATTTGATTGCGCTGTAGGTATCTAACTTTCCTTGTTTCTTCTCAAAAATAGATCATTTTTTACTTTGGTACACTCCGACTTGTTAATTTTAAATCACTTTCCCGTCCATTTTCTCTTCATAAGGGAGATTCTTGAATCTTCAGAAGATTTTGTTCGTCACGAATTCCTATGATATTTTTAGAAAAAAAAATTGTACTTTTAAATTCATTGGTTTAAATAACACTGCTGCAACTAGAAACCGCTCTCAACAAATTCCTCTGTTTAATTCGATTATATGTTTGCCGGAATCCCTCTATAATATGAATCGAAGAACGAGTTTCCTTAAGTAAAATGAATTTGTATTGCCCATATAGAATAGACTTCGTTAAATTTAACATCTTCCCTTTGGCTCATAAACATTGCAAATAAGCTACGAGTATTCTAAACATCATATCTTTAATCTTTAAAGTTGTCATAATCATTTTTTTGATATTTCATTCCATTCTTGAACAAGATATTTATGCAATATCTCCATTAAAATCCGACTAACGTTTCTCAATACTTGCATTTGATTTTACCGATCAATCGCATTACAAATTGAAGTTAGGTTCTACTGTCCTCATCTGACCCCTGTCATATCTTTTTAATACAAAATGGATTGTTCAAATGATCACTTTTCACTAAAATTAAAGACAATTTTTCATACTATATGACTTTACATAAAAATCACAAACTTTCTATTCTCGACTATTTTCATGTATTAACTTATTTGCTTTAAAACCATAGGGCATTTAGATATTTTTTTTACTATTATCATTTAATTTTAGAATTGCTTTTACTTTAAAATTTTTAATGAAATTAATCCGTGTGTAACTTTAAAAAGATTATCTGAATTTAGTCAAGTTTTGACTTCACATAAATAGTTTATCTAAAAAAATTTGTATTAGTTATTTTTTAAAACCCTCAATGGACAATTTTTTATTTACCGTTAGAAAATAGAAACAATTTGCCTCTGACGATTTTTTTGTATTCGAAGACTATTTTGATTGAAATAATTGTGTTTTGATGATAAATTGTAACTGTGGAAGGAAAAAATACTTTTTTTTATTGCTTCAAGTATGACTTTCTTTTCTTTTCTAGATTCAAAAATTTTTTCACAATCAATAAATAGACTTCTCGAAAGAATGAGTTGGAAGATTCGAATATAACATCCTTGGATTTCTAGTCTAAATGTGAAAACTACTGTAATTTTGACGAAAATGTTTTTTTTGCTATTTGATACGTATTTTGCACTTGTTCAAGAGAAAAAACTTAGCTTTGATAACTTTATACAATTGGATGGTCCGGAAATAACTTTTTTTCTATGTGTTACTAGGGATACTCTATTCTTTAATGACATAGATTTGATCCTGTAGGTTTTAACAAGGATTTTATTTTTAAGTATGTAACTTACAAGGGAAAAATTAACATATATTTATTGGGCACTATCAATGTATATTTCTATGGAATCAAGTGGTCCTTCTTCAATGGTGGATTCCTTAATCAAACTGTCTCCGTTAGGATGTATTAGTGATGATGTATTGTACACTTATTATGCACCCCAGTGGAATTCTAAAAATTTTTCTATTCTAAAGAATTTTTTATTGGTACGGTTTAACAAACAGTAATTGTTGGTAAGGATTTGTTGATCTAAAGGGAAATGTTTTAACTTTTTGTAAGGACAACGTTTTTCTCAGATCGTTAGTTAAAGAGAACATGCTTCATAAATAACTTCCTCGTTTTATAGATGATAAGGTATTTTGCATACTAACGTTGAAAGATACAATATTTTCCCTCCACCTTTTTAGCTATCAAAAGTAGAATTGGATCAGTCTATTGAAATGTTAGCATTCTTAAAACCTTTGTAGCTCTTTTTTTAAAGACAAGGTAATTTATTTCGCATTAGGTCCGCAATAATAATATTAATTTTTTGAAAAGAATTAATCTTCTGATGAATATACCACTGTACTAACTTTATTTTTAGAATATATCGTGTTAAAAAAGCGCGATAGAGATGGTTATATTAGTATTCTTGATGATGTGGTGGATAGTAAGAGATTGATATTCCTTTTGAATGGAGCTAATCTAATTATGATACGTTAATCAAAATTGATGAAGAAGATTATAAATGATAAAAGTACTGAACTCACCGACTTTGGGGCTACGTTGTGAAAATTTCTAATTTTAATGGAGTTTCCGCGATCTATTTAGCCAAATGGCTACCTACTTTAACAAGAGTTTTTTATTAATCTGAGATTAATTTTACAAAAGACTTAGTTTACATTAACTATAGTTATAAAGCAATTTATGTATTACAAAATTCTAAATCTAAGAATCACAAGATTTGTTTTTGATGTCTCAAAAGACGATTATAAGTGATTCACAGCGCTCTTGGAAAGAGTGTCGATAATATGATCACATCTATAACCATAAGGGTCGAATCAGCACCGTTTAAAAAAAAAACCCCATTAAGCTAGAAAGATACTTTGCTCATAGATGTTTTTTCTGTTATTGAATCGGATGTTAGTTTGCAGGGAACATAATGATCTTATAGGTTTTTACCTGAAGATAGATAGTATTCCCTTCATCCCTAGATCCTAATTTTAAATGTTAGGATCAACCAATTTGAAATTTTTTGGAGGAAACTGGCAAGGACTTTGGAAACTTTTTTCCCTACAGCATTTTCTGACATTTGTGGAGCAAACAATTATTTATAATAAAGATGAGTATAATAGAAAGCAAGAATATAGCTTATAAATATTGGTATTTCCGCTCTCCGTTTTTTTTTTATATTAAAGAATTACATGAAAAAATTTGTTAAATGTATTAAAAAACATAGTTTATCTTTCATTGACGAGTTAGTTAAATGTATTAACGGCTATTGTATATCTCAATTCGAATACTTCAAATATCTAGGATTTTTTGGTGTAGAAATATTGACTGTGGATTAAATGATATCTTTTCTGACTAGAAAACGAGTTTATTCGACAAGATTACATTTTTACGACTCATTCACAAGAGAACGCTTGTTTTAAATACAAAGATGTTTCTGATACGCAAGAATTGTAGTAGTTTCTTCGAAGAATCATGTAGAGTCCCTATTTCAATCTCAATAGATGATCTGACATTAAGAATTTAAATCCTCCTATGTCGAAAAAATTCTTCAAATTCTTCTTTTATTAAGAAAATTCATAACGTGTTGGCAAGGTTAATTTTTTGAGACTTTATTGTATTTCTTGATGAAAAGACTCATTTTGAGGTTATTCTTCATGTTCTGGTTAAATTTAAAAGAACTGATCTTGCTATTAAATTTTCTCTTTTACAGACTTGGAACGTCGGTGTTAAATATTTATGTCAATTACTACATTAGAGATATCAGAAGTCAGTTTATAGCTTATTTGATCCTCAACTTATCATTGATGTCTATAGAATATGTCAGCATGACTCATCAGATATTATTAAATTAATAATGAACAAAAAGAGCGCATAATATTAGGTTTAAGCTTTGTAGTCTCATCGAAGATCATAAAAAGGCCTTTATTTTATATGTATTTAATGTCAAACACTATTCCAGATGAGGAATTCTCTTTCGAGGTATCAATAAAGATATACTATGAAGAAGTAAGCTCGTATAGTAAATAAACTTCCACAAGATAAAAAAGCTAAACTTTCTCTAGAAGAGGAGGGATATATTAAAAACTATAAACTTTGCGAAGAAGCTATTTTTTCTGTCAAAACTCAAATTTAATGAAGCTAAGAGAGATTGTATATGGACTTATGCTTGTAACACAGATTTTATACTGGCTAAGAATATTTTAAAAAGTATAACTTAAAACAGAAGATTATTGATATATACATTATTCATGATAAATATAATGAAGCTATCGAAGAAATAAAAAAACCTTCTCCCTGTGATGAAACTTAAAACTATGCTTGATCTTTATTAAGGAAAATGAAGGAATAACTATAAAGATATTGGTATCATTTATGAGAAATATCTAGATAAAAATGACGAAGCTTTTGTCTAACTATTTAAAAGGAAAGGCAGTTGCCGAGTCATTCGACCTTTTTGAGAGAGACTGAGAGACATCTTCAAAAGATGACTAATCAGTCCCTTGATTTTATGAGAAATGATCTTATTGCACACTGAAAATCTTGTGGCTCAAATATTCATAAGTATAGAGGAGACAGACTTAGACTTAGAATGATCGAAGACAGAGGAGATGAAGATGAATTCATGAGTGAGATACAAGCTTTAATTTATTACAGTTACATCGTACAAAACTCGAGGAGACCAGAGGAGGGATTTATGAAAAAGAATTTGTTTTAGAGAAAGTTAGAGATATAGGGGTAGATATTGTAGTGGAGAGATACAGTAGAAGAATTAATTGCAGTATTTAAAAATAAAATAGAAGGATTGCATTTTGAAAATATTACTGAAATTTGAAAAAAAAATTCAAGAGAAGAAAGGCATGTGAATAATGACAGATTATTTGACTGCAACGATTATTGTGTGTTGATCCCAATAGACATCAGGTAGAAAAAAAGGCCCGATCTTCAAAATGGATTATTAATATTAATAAATTTTTATTTTTGGTCGGAAAGACATTAATTTTCTAATTTATATTTTAAAAGAATCAAAAAAAACTGATATAAATACTTAATCAGGCCATAATGGGTTGTGAAAAATATATTTGTGCCTCTTACAGAATTTTGTCTTATCAAAAATCAATAGCCTCTTTCTCCGTACTTCGAATCAAAATATCGACATCAACATCAAAAAGTAGCCACTTTTTATTTCAATCGGTTGTTAGCAAACGCGTACAATATATTAACAGTAATGTCTGAATTATTTTCAGTTGCCTTAACCAGTTTTTAAGGCTTTGGATGACCCCCATAGGCAATAAATTTAAACGGCAGTTAATTACAAACTTTGGTTTTCGTTTTAAAAGAACCGTCATTGTTGTAATCAATGAGAATAGATTTGCTATTCGGAGATGTCTGTTGAAATTTTTGTGATACTAAAACAAAAAAATCCAACATCCTTAACTTTTTAAAATCGTACAAAAATTAATTAATTCATATATTTTTTTAAGCCCTCGTACTTACACTGATCTTCTTAACGTTGTATTTTTAAAGGTATTTCGGTTTCCATAGCTATCAATGCTATTTTTAAGACCATGAAAAATATGCACAATTTTTTACAATAATATGTTCATTAAAAATAAATGAGGAATATAAGTTAAGAAGAGCTGAGAAAATAGTAACAAAAAAGTAACAGGGAATAACTATGTAGCAAAAGAATTAATGGCAAACTTGTTAGAGAAATAAAATAAGTTAGGCCCCATATTCTACTGCTTATCATGAAGACGTCTCTGGAAAAGACTTAAGGAGTATTTTTTTACAAACGTGTTTTTGTTGATTAGAAGAAAAGGAATCACATAATTCTCGGGATAGAAAGCATAGATGCGCTACTACTTTGTGATATATAGAAATTATTTGGATAAATTCAAAAACAAATAAGCTTAGCAGAAAAAATACAAAGATTTATAAAGCAGGTGTATCTTTTTGGGGTGGTCTTTTGTGAGGGTATCTACCTAATAAAAAGGACGGTACATGATAAAAAGCTGATATTTTCCTTCTCTGTTGATTATATTTCCTTATTAAATTGATTAGACCACAAGTAAACAAATTATTCATATTCAGGGTTATGAATGCGTATAAATCACCTACTTTTAAAATTTATCAGGTACGAGTGCATAATATGAAAATAAGGTGTAAAATGCAGGTGTATCTACAAAAAAGATAAATATAGAACTTATGAAAGATCATGTTTGCATACAATATAAAAAAAGCACGTTACTTATATAAAAAATTAAAATTAACTAATCATGCAGACAAAACAAAAAGAAGAGCAACGAAAAACTCTGCAATACAAGAGCGGATAACATTCAGATCCTTGGACACGTTGGGATATAACAACAAGTTATAAGTAATCTGTTTTTGACAGCAATTAATGTTAACAATTTTAAATAAAATAGAAACTCCCAATTTTTTTGGTGCCACGGTAGGAAAATCTTCATAGAGCTCTCGCGGGTGAACTGTAATTCAGTCCCACTGGGTACTGTGGGAAATTCCGACCTCACTTTAGAACTCCTCATTTTAAGTAGCCTGCTGGTGAGGAGCCACGATATACCCATCTGGGCTTTGATTCGGGGGAAAAACCACTAGCCTTCCCCTTAATTCATTTAAATTCTATGTAGATAACAGTACGGCAGTATTATCGAGATAATAAGCACCTGAAGCCCGAGAGAAGCATAATCGTTACTGGTAATGTTAGCCCCATATATTTCGACTGATTACACAGATGAGATACCCTCTTATTCTAAACAACTCACTCTGATTACCCAAAGATACTTTCACAGTGCTTTGAGGCATGTACGCAGTCTCTTTAAGATCAATCCGATGGCGGACCTTATATCCTACTTAGTCTAGCCCCTACTCTCCGACTATACTATTAAAGTCCCATCTTGAACAAGTTTATGTCCCAAAGATTCGAACCCAACTAGTATTCTCCGGACCAGTTGCTTTTCCACTAAGCTTTATACGACTCCAAGTAAGTATTATTCTTTTTTATAAAAAAGTCTCTGTGTAGCTACTATTTTAATTAAATATGATTCCAGGGGTGGAATGTTAAGATTTTTACCATTCTAGAAAAATCCTAGAATTTCAAAACACTCGATTTTCTAAAAAGTTGGCTAATGCCGCAGTTTAGTTAAAACACAAAAAATCTCGGTGATCCTACCTTTTACGGCCTACATTATTCAAAAAAAATTCTTAAAGCCCCCCCACCTGTTAAGAGTATTCTGAAGGTTAAAAAATAAATTTTTTTTAGAAAATGCAGAAAGCAGTCAAGTATTAGTTGAAAAGGATTGATATCAGAATATAGAGTTTGATTATGGGCCACCCACATCCGGCTTAGATGAGAGTTATTTCAATAATGAAAAATAAGTGTTCTTGTCAGGAGGAGGTAAAGAAACTGTGGTTTAGATGCAGGAAAAGAGGGATGCCACAAAAAGACTGGGTCTATTTAAATGGAACAATTTTTGAAAAAAATATGCAAACAATCTACAGCTTTTCTCTAGAACAAATGCCCTTCATTTCTTTTATTTAAAAAAAATTTCTATTATGGGGTTTAAAAGGTATGTAGGTACAAGAGGTAAGGAAAGCGAAAAACTTTCTGAAACTCGGACAAATTTGTTACTATAAGCATTTTTAGAATCATAATTTTTTATTTGATTTTAAGTTTTTAAGACGGATGTAGGCCTAAAGGTACGGAGCACAAAATCTCATTTATAACGAGATATTTTAAAAAATCTAAGTTTGTGGATGCTTGGTCTCTTCGAGCTATTTGGGTTTGTAACATTATTATCATAAGGGTGGATTTCATAATTTCTGCTGTGAGTTATTGTATTGTGTTTAGGTAAGCTGGAGGAAAATATAACAAAAACCATAAGGGTATTTTAATTATAGAAAATATATATTCGTCGACAGTAAATAATTGTTTTTGTTTTAGATTTAATTTCATTTAACTTTTATTTATTTTAATTTTACATTAATATAAATGAATAGGATGGATATTGGCCTATGGATAATCTTAATTCTATAAACCAGGCTACCATCCCCAAAAAAGCTAGATAAATAGGAAACTTGATTCGAAATATTTTTAAAATCTACATTTAGGTAAAATATTCAAATTATTTTTATTTAAGCGACCTGCATAGGAACAGATTGGCTTGGAAATCAGCAGTAATTATTCGTAGCGACATAACAGTATATCTTTATTATAAACATTATTAAATATTTACACCTATGCAAAATAAGAAATAAAAGCTTTAACTCCAACAATTATAATTAACAAATATTGTTAGTGCAATGGTTTCTATTTTCAATTTAATAAGGATTGTTTTAAAAAACGTAGTACAGATTAAGATATCTAGAAGACGGAAAAATATTTTTCTAAGCATTACTTAAAAAAACAAACAGGTTTATATTTAAATTTTATTTGACGTTTATAAATTCCTTTAAAAAAAATTCTAGCATCATTCAATCACGGACTCCACTCATGTAGCTGAACACACTAACAGTGTCAAGATGAGTAATAGTAATCTTTTCTTCTCAATTTATAAATTGATTCTTTTTCTTGTTTCTAATTTTGATACCAGTAATTCTTTTGTCTGATAATCAGAATATATTTGTTAAGACCATTCAAATCCGTTATTTACCTTCTCAAGTTCATGTTATTCCGGAAATATGTCTCCTTCTTGATCTTCATTAGTTTTTAAGTATATGTGTTTAATGTTTGATGCACTATACATTAAACTGCTTATCGAGACTAGCTAACATTTGATCTTCATTTTCGCGAAT
This sequence comes from Byasa hedistus, assembly GCA_029286795.1. Taxonomy (NCBI): domain Eukaryota; kingdom Metazoa; phylum Arthropoda; class Insecta; order Lepidoptera; family Papilionidae; genus Byasa; species Byasa hedistus. The sequence goes on from JAGSMW010000115.1 coordinate 65,718, forward strand.
TTTTGATACCCTAATAATCTCGTTTTTGGTTTAATTACTAACTAATGTCTTTTCTTCTTTCTTCTGCTTAAAGTTCTCACTATTAGCGAAAGATTCTACGTGAATTTTTTTCAAGTTAATTTTTGCCAAATAGCTCTTCGCTCTTTCTTTGGATTGGTCTGAGGATTTCTTGATCAAGCTTTTCATTTTTTGTTTAGATCTTCTATTTTTCTAATAAGATGGATATTTTATTAAGTGATCCCTATTTTTTTTCGTGTCAATATACTTTTTCTTGAAGTTAATTGCTTCTAACATGTTGTGTCTCTCGATTTTTCAAGTTCTCAATTTGGTCTTCTGACTGGTATTTTCAAATTAAAATGTCCAAATCACCTCTAAGAGGATTTCATAAGAAGCATCGATTATTATTATAAAACTGTGAGTTAAAGGATAAGTCAGAACCTGCTTCAGTAAAGAAAAATTATCTGTTAGGAATTCATTTCTAGCAAACTAAGCTGGTCTTGTACACTGGCATGCCTTTGTTACAATTTCATTGTATGTGTTTGGGGCATCAGAAAAGTTTTATTAGGGTCGATATGGAAAAATGTTCTTAAGGTCCGGAATATTTTGCGTAGGTCGTCTTTCGAAAGATGGATTGAATTGAATATATTTCTATCAGGGAAAACATATTTCTATGGTTTTTTTATCGTATAAATTAGAAGGAAAATAACTTGATTCTTCTATTTTGTTCTTCATCATATGTTTTATTTATTTCTATAATCGGACTTCAATTTCAACGTTTGAACTAGGCCTAAAGGCTCTGAATTTTTCTCTAATTGCTCTTCAAAATTCTAGGGGCATATTTCTATTTTTCGGCTTGTAATTGTTACTCGATATTTTATATCCATATTTTTGCCTACTTTTCCGATATCACAATCTCTTCATTTCTCACTATTAGTTTTCTTTTTGATTTTAAATCAATAATCTTAGATTGTCTTTCTACTTTAATGTTGTTTTTTGTAACCCCCAAAATCATCAATTACCAATACTTTCTGGTCTATTATCTGTAAAAACATAAAAATAAAAATTTCGATTCAATTCATATTTTTTATTAGTATCTGTGTTTTTATTAAATGATATTTCTGAAAATATTTTAAAACAAAAATGATTCAAAACAGGATTTGTATCTTAAGATTTAATCATTATGAATATCGTTGTTTTATTATGTATTCTCAAACACATTTTTTATTCTTTAGTAAAAAATATTTCATATGTTAATTGTATTCTTTCTAGAAATCAAAGATTTTAATTGAAACGAATGGATCTACTACCTAGAAAATCATGTTCGTATTTAATTAAAAAATCTGAATTTTAAAATCATTGCTTTTCCTTGTATAAATTATAAGACAATAGGATTTTTGAATTTTTCAAGGGGAATCAAGAATTATCTAAAATTAACTCATTAAACTTCATTCCTAAAAAGGTTTCGACGTTTAAATCAGGTTTACTTTACACGTAGTTTGTAAGTATTCTCCGGACCTTTTTGTGATCTAAAAAATGGGCTTTTTGTATTATATAGGGGGGGTGAGAATCTTTTTTAGAACTCTTTGAATAAACTGTGGTGCACTTTTAACTTAAGTAAGTCACTACAATTAAACTTATAAAACTCCTTTCTTAAATAATCCTTTATCCTTGTAAACCAACCCGTTTTCTGCTGTTTGAACTATAATTTTAAGAAGACCTTACTGCATTGCTCTTATCTAGCCGAACACGTAGATGCCCGTAAACTTTATTGACAACGGTGCTATAGACCCTAAGAACATAAACTGTTATAGTTGGTCTATATCTCTGTCTCATCCTAAAATCAACGTCCTCTTATTAACGACTCAAAGAGCTTGGCCTGAGTCTTTTACCTTTCTTAAATCACAGTTCGAGTTATATTAATAAGTTTTATCCGCAAAAAAACCTGGAATAAATTGAATTATCCTCCCCCTCCCCCCCCTCTACTTTAAAAAAAAAAAGAATCCCATCGACCCAAATCTTTCAATTTTCCTTTTCTAGTACAAATTTTGGACCTGGTTGCAAGCCTCAAGGGAATGTTTTTTTCGTAATGATATGCTTGTTAAAATGACTGTTTCTTTCGCGATAAACTCCACGAAAAAAACTTAATTTTATGTAATTTAAAAGAGAATAGATTACAAAGAATGTGAATTTGAAGGGAAAAAATTAAGCTTAAACTTATTTATATTGTCAATTTATTGCGTTGATTTAGATTAAATACAGAACCTGAAATTGATAGGTGAAAGCTTTGATGTGTCAAATATTATGGTTATACTTAATTATGAAAGACAGGAATTAAGAAGGGGGGGTACATGTGTAAACATCCCCCAAAACATTATTTTCATTGAGTTTTGAATTGTTTTTATGGATCGATTCGGAGATCAAAACCAATTTGATTTGAAAATACGATTAGATTTTCCATAACAATAGAGAATTTCATGACCCAAACCTTGTAATAAATTATTTTCATTTTTACTAAACATTTTTTTTCAAAGGGTTAAAGCTGGAAACCGTTATATTTAATTGTTGAAGGGAGTTACTTCCATACAAGGCGCATACTGGGATTCATTGTCAGTTAGAATTTTTAATTTACAAATTCTACTTTATTTAACTAAGTATGGCAGTGATTTTATGGTTTAGCACCACAAAAAAAAACAACGGTATAAATTCCGTGAAATTCTTGGCAACTGCCCGAAGGATTTCTAAATGTTATACTTTGGTTTTGAGGAAAAAATCTTTTTCAGTTACAAGTTTTATTAATGGTTAACAGTTTGAAGTTTTTTTTCTTTTTAAGGTGATTTTATCAATGAACATAATACCAATTTTTAAATTTAAAACAAAACACTTATCTTACCCCTCATGAGGATTGAGATCGAAAGAGGATTTATAGTTGTGTCTACTTCTCTATGGTTATGGAGATGTTCCACATAAAAACTTACGATCTCGATTCGTTTTTCCCTATTGGCCGCGTAGATTAAAGTCGGTGACGAAAATTTTTTATTTATGATAGGATTACAGGTATTGAGGGAACACATTGGAAATTATATCTCTTAATTTTCGAAAAGAAATAGCGGATACTATCGAAAGATATGGGACGGGTATAACAAGGGTGAAGCTGTATATAGGGGTATTTGCATTAACGAAAAATTCCTACTATTCATAAGTAAATGTGTTCAAAGAAACATTTGATATAATGTAGTGAACAAAAAAATAGCCGTTATCTATGTGTGGCTAGACTAAAACGTTGCTCTTTCGAGAACGAATAGATCTTTAATCCTTCGTGTTTGAAATCGAGAAAAGACAATTAAGGAAACTAACTTTATTAACAAGGATTCGACAAAGGACGTAAGGAGCAAGCAAAAAGGCAGGAAAAGGAGGCTTAGAAATTAGAAAGCCGGCGGAGGAAAATAAGGAAGTATTTTTAAGACAACAAAGCAAAAAAACGGGTTTGAATATTTATTTGTCCAAACTGAGTTGTTTTCACAATTCGTTAGGTAAAAAAGAAATCGAGCATTTGATGGCCCCCAGGAAAAAAGGATGATGAGGGCTGTGCTTCGTTTCTAAAAAATTTAAAGAAGCTGCATTAAACAAAAAGGAACAAAAATCTATGATTCAGGATGCAATTGAGGATTTAAAAAGCCTAAAAGGAACCAGAAAGTACTTAAACTACTTCTATTACTCAACCTTAAAAATCTGTGAATTGTGATTCTTAAAAAAACTATCAATTACATGGATGTAATTGGTTAGTAAAGCTAATGATAAGGTTATTAATGGTATTTCTCGCCGATGCTAGGGGTTTCTTGGTAAACGTTCAGGTTCTTATATTCTTTTTTCCTTGCATATTTAGGGGGAAACGAGGACAATGGGTGTGACCATTTTATAAAGTTACACCTGCCTACTTTACACAACTGGGAAAAGGAGATAATAATAAAAGTTTGTCCCGCCTGTTTTTTAAAATCCTTATTATTGGGGGAAATTCTTACACTAAAGAGAACCAAAATGAGAAAACTTGAAATCAAAAATGTAAAGATTGTTCCTGACCAGTGATTCAGATTCAGCGTGGCCCGATGTTTTGATGTATAAAATTTTTTAGAAAAAACTAAATGGATTGTGTATAGCATTTTAGATGAGGCACAAGCCTATAAAGGTAGTGCGTCCAAAAGAGGGTACGACTTATTACGTTTTAAAACAGGGTATTTTGCACTGGGCTATGGGACGACAAGTCCATGGTGATCAATCCTTTTGTTGTCTGGGCCAATCGGGGAAAGCAAGCCTGGCCTGCAGTATCAAATACCCTCCGAAGGGCGCATATCGTCGGGAAAAATACTGGGAAACGCCGAGTATCCTGGATCCAGAACCTGGCCCGGGTGCACATTTCAGAGGAATGTGCATGGATTGGTCGTAACGCAGCCTGCATGGAAAGGGCCGCGTCTCATCTTCTGCGATATATCTGGGCTATGGCGAGGGCGTCCGCCTCTCAGCGACAGGAAGGCCTCGAGACCCTTCTGAATCCAGTGCGGCAGCCGGCCTGATCTCTGGCACGGGCCACTCTCCCGACCAGCCCGCAACGCGTGGGCATTTCCCATCGCCGACATCGCGGCCGGCTTGTATGCCTACTCGGCATCCTGTCTGCGCTGCTGCAGCGCGCCCGCACGGGCCGGGCCTCGCGTTGGAGGTGTCCATTCTGGATGCGCTGGCCGAATGGAATGTCGCCTACCCGCGAACGTTCGGATGCTGAACTTCGCCCCCTACGGGCGGGCACGGCGCCCTGCGCGCAGCGGGCTACCCATCCTCCATCGCGCCCTATGGCCAGTACACGGCCAGGTGAGGCCTAGGGAGCCTGACTTCGGCCTGCAAACGACCGCGAATGGCAACAGCTTCGTAGCACCCATGTGCTGCACGGCCCGCGCCTGCTGGCGCGTACGTCCGCGCTTGCCACCAAACCTGCAGCGCTGTGGCGCACCGCGCGGAACTCGATGCGGTGATCGCATCCGTGCTGGCCCACTGAGGAGCCGCGACAAGGCCATGCGCGCTGGTCAGGCGGCATCGCCAACGCGCCGCCGAACGACATGATGCACGCGGGTCTGGAACCATCCGCAATGCAGGCGCGCGAACGCTGGCGCAAGTGTGGCGCACCGCCGCCGGCAGCAGCCAGGGCCTCTTCCCCGGGGC
>JAGSMW010000116.1:0-91878 GCA_029286795.1 Byasa hedistus
GCCAGCGTGTCGGGTGGAGCCGGACCGCGTGAAACATCAATACTGCCGAGGAACTTCCAGATGCAGCCCGGCCCGGCCTGCACATCCGCTGGCCCGATGCGCCGCTGGAGCAGGAGCAGCCGGTGAATGAACTACAAGTGGTATGCGGCCCGGCCTATGTGCGCGCCCCAACCGGCTCAACCACAAGTGATCGAACGCGTCCAAACGACCGCTTCGGCCTGATCGCCAGCGGCAATGACTCAAAGACATGCGCCAGGAATGGCCGACTGGGCCTGGCGACGAACCTGCCGCAGCGGCGACGCGGGGCACAAGGTCAACGTGGTCTGGCGCGGGAGGCCAACCATTCACGCGCGACTTAGCGCGCGGCTGCAGGAGGGATCCTGGGGTGGAGAAAAGCGCCAGGTTCATCGAATACCAGATCAAGGAAGAGCTGGACAATGGCTGCTCCGAGTGCGGACCAACGTGTCGGCAAGTTAGCGATGAGCACGGCGGCGAATGGTCGGTGCCAATCCCAGCCAGGACTGGCTGCTGCGCCCAAGCGGGACCTGACGCGGCCCTCATCGCGCGCGCCATAGTTCCAGCGCATGACCAAGATCGGTCCGTGCCCGACACATCGCCCCAGCGATGACACGAGCGCATTGCGAGTGATCGGACGCGCGGCGGCCGCGCTCAAGGGTGTGGCCCAGAGCCAGACCACGGGACGACCGCGTGCCATGGTTTTGCAGCGGATGCCCGCCACCAAACACATCAGCACCGCGTGCAGAGGGCAGCCGCGCCGTGGCCCGGCATCGGCTGCCCACTACAGGGACGTGTGGAGGATACGTCACCAGACCTTCACGCAGATGGGTGGCGAGGCGTGACCTGGGGGGGCAGGGCGCCCTGCACCAAGGAGCCCATGTCTTCGCCAAACATGGGCTGACGGACACACTTACTGAAAAGCGGACTCGCTGGCGATTACGCACAGAAGCATCGCTAATGGCCGGCCGTGAAATCACCTACAAGCTGAATGTACAACGACGCCGTCGCCATGACGGGCGTGCCAGGCGTGGGCTTAGCGGACGGGGCAACGGTGTGATGAGATCATAGAACAGCTCCAAGTCCGAGGGGTGGCCAAACTGGTCATCGTCACCGACGAAAAACGCCAAGTACGCCGGCGTGGCGCTGGCAGACGGGCGTGACCGGCACCACCGCGACGGATGGACGCATCCAAGCGCGGAGTTCAGCACCCTCAAGGGCTGCACGGCCATAATCTACGACCAGACCATGCGCCACCGAAAAGGCCGCCGCGACCACGCGGGGCACGCTTGGCCCGCCCGACAAGACCGTGGTGATCAACGAATTGGTCTCGAGGGCTCGCTGGCGACTGCTCCGTCATCCAACTGCCTGTCCGGTCGAGCCGGTGGAGCCGAGTTTCGGCCGCAAGCGCCGCATCACACCAGAACACCTGCAACCAGGACTACTCCTGCGTGAAGGGCTTTTGCCCCAGCTGCTTCGTCCCACCATCGAAGGCTGACAGCTCAAGAAGCCCAAGAAGGAGAAAAAGGGCGCCCTGTCCATGCTGCCCGCCCATCTCCCGGAGCCCGCTGCCCGTGGCCGAGCAGGCCTGGGCATCGTCGTGGCCGGTTCGGCGGCACGGGCCGTGATCCACCTCGGCTCGCTGTTGTCATTGCCGCCCACCTTAGTGCAAGGGCTTGCTCACCCGTGATGCTGGGCCGTCCTGGCGCAAAATGGCGGCTCCACCTGGAGCCACATCCAGATCGCCACCGTCCCGGGCCATCTACACAACAAGGTGGACATGGCCAAGGCCTACCTGGTGATCGCTGCGACCCCATCGTCACGGCACGCGACCACAGTCCTGATGGCAGAGCCGGGCCGCACTTCGGTGGCGCTCAACAGCCACGGCTCGGCCCAACGGCAGCCTTCGTCCCAACCCTGACTGCAGGCTCCGACGAACCGCTGCTCCAGCGCCCTGGCCCAAGGGCGGTGGGGCCCGGAGCTGCTGGGCAGCTGCGGACCCGACAGGTGGCCGGGGTGCAGTTTCGTGTCGACAGCATCTAACCAAACCCGCTGATCCTGGTCTCGCCTGCAAAAGGGCCGCGTTCCGCTGGTCGCCCCCGCACTGATGCTCGCCACATCGAACTCAACGGCGTTCAGCCGACAACACAGGCCGCCTTTGATGGGGCCGGCCGCTGCGCCCATGACCTGGCTGCCGTTCGCGCTCTCCCTGTTCCAGACGGCCCATGTGATCCAGTTCGTCCAAGAAGCCTCGTGACCGATATGGTGCCAAGCGCGTGGGACTTTCTCACGGGCTACCAGAACTAGCCGCGCTATGCGCCGAGTACCAGGCCCTTCGTGACAATGTCCATGCCGCCGCGCGCGGCGTGGCGGGTCCCCGTCACGCGCCTTTCGGATGCCGTGGCCCTTCTGTTTCAAACTCATAGGCCTACAAGGATGAGTCGAGTCGCGCGCCTGCACACCATGCGTCCTTCCGCCAGCGCATCGCCGTCACTGTTGTGCGAGGGCGACTAACTACCGCGTGGTCCACCACCCTGGCGCGCCGGGCTTATCTTGCCGGCAATGGATGAGCAACGGGCCATCTTGTCCAGATTCCTACGGTCCCTGGATTCCAGGCCATGGAAGTGCGGGCGACGATGAAGGGCCTGCCGCGCACGGGCGCTGGCCCCTTCGCGCACGCAGGAGCGCCTACCGAGCGCGCCCTGATCCAGGAATACCGCCATGCAAATCGAGGGCCTGCCTGGCCGAACTCACGGCTCCCGAGCGCCTGGCGCGGCCGGGGAGATCGCCAGCATTCCCGAGGACAATCCGCGGCTACGCCATGTCAGGAGCGCAACCGGGCAGCGGCCCGCATCAAGTTAAGGCGCTGATGTCAACGCTGGAGCGCACCGTCACGGGGGTCGGCAGCACGGCAAGCCCGCCGTCGGCGTCTCCTGAAAACACACTTGACCGCCCCCGCTCCAGGGGCCTTCCTGTAAACGCTGCCGCCGTCCTGCCCGCAGGTGTGGGCGGCGCGGCTCCTTCAGGTCCGTCCCATGGACCGTCAAGCCGGGCGCAAAAATCACGAAAAACCGCGCTCCACCCCTTTAAAACGGCAGATTGCATCCAGTTGCAGCATCCTCGCCGAAAAAAACCCGCAGCCGCCAATCCTGGGCAGCCCATGTGGGTCGGGCTTACGCAGACATTCTCCGTTCTCCTGCGCGGAGTCCCGCTGCATACGGCGTGCGCAGCGACCCTTTTCGACCTTCCAATCCTACTGGAGTCTGCCCGTTTTATTCTCCGCTTTTGCCCAGACCGCCCCGCAGCAGCAAGCCTCCGGTGGCGACTTCCATGTCGCAGCTGTACGGCATGGCAAACCGCTGGCACTGAATGTTCGTGGTGCTTGTACGTCGTGATTATCCCCCCCAGATGAAAGCGCCAGAAGGAGCAAACCGCTCCAGATCGAAGCGCTGGCCTAAGGGCGACGAGTGGCAACGTCCCGGCGGCAAAATCATCGGCCGCGTGAAGAACGCATGTGTCCGGAGCAATTCCTGCACTCGAGATCGCCTCGTTTGTGGTAAGTCCAGATCCAGGCAGCGCCGTCGTACGGTGCTGCCCAAGGACAACGCTGAAGTAAGCGCTGTCGCCTCGTCTTGGCGGGTGTGCGTGGACGCGCAGGCGGCCCACACCCTTTTGTGCGTTGCGTCTACAAAGAGCGAAGCGCGCGATCATTAACCGATATCCGTCTGGAAGTACGCGATCATGTGATCTCGCTGCTGGTTGGGTTGCCTTACCCCCGTGCCCATTTTTTTCGGTGAGGCGCCGCGTGCAGGTCCTCCTCGGCCAAGGCCGCCCAGCAAAGGTGGAACAACGCGGGTTCTCTCAGGGTCGAGGAGGCCCTGAGGCTGCCGATGTCAAGCCCGATGTGCTGACCCTCGAGGGCCACCTCGGTGCGGGCGCGCTTCAACACGCCCGAACGAGCATCTCAAGGCCAAGGACGGATCCCGAAGGCTTTGATCCCCGATGCCAACGATCCGGCTACATGTGGCGCTGAACTGGCTATCGCGCGCTCCCTTCCCCAGCCGCAATGGCTCACGGCCGTCCGGCGCAAGCCCATGTAACCTGGGCCTGGACCTGCGCGGGTTGGCGTGCACTTATGATGCAGGTGGGGACATGGCTGCGGCCCTGACGAAGAAGGCCGAACTCCTTTGCCGGCGACCTGCGCACCTCGCTGCGCGACAAGAACATCCGCCACGGCGGCCCGTTCCGCGCAACGGAAACACCGTCGAGATCCCGCGTGCGCGACGAGGCCTGCTAACGCCGCACGCAATCTGGTCACGACCATTCCCCGATCTGGCAGCCACCCGAGCCTGATGGCGCAGCGCCTCAAGATGTGGCCTCCAATCAAACCGAAAAAAGCCCTGCGCAAGGTGCAGAACAGGCGCTCAAGCAAGAACATCGTACACCTGCACCAACCGTATCAAAGAAGCGGGGCGTGGGCCAGCCCGTGATCAGCAGGCAGGGTCTGGACCGCATCATCGTGCAGCTGCCCGGCGTGAGGACACGGCCAAGGCCAAGGACCTTTCCTGGGCCGCCACGGCCACGCTGGAATGGGCGCCGGGTCGACGAATTCCTCCGAGGCGGCCGCGGCGCCGAGCTGGGCTATCGGGCCCCGTGCCTTCGGCTCCGACGGGACGCTACCTGCGACCCAACGACCAGGCCGTGATCGTGCCAAAAGAAGGGTTGCTGACCGGCGAGAACCTCACCGACGCACAGCCCGGCCTCGACAGCCGGGACCAAGGATACCCACGGTCAACCTGGTTGCTCGATGCCAAGGGGAGATGGCATCTTTCAATGGACATCACGCGTCAGAACGGGGCAAGCCGCGGCAGCATGGCCATCATCCTGTTCGAAAAGGGCAATGGCGAGGTCGTGACGGCTCCCCCGTGATCCGTGACCGAGATCGGTGGCGGCACGCGTGCAGAGCTCGGCCGCATGACCACGGCGGAAGCCAACGACACGGGCCCTTGCTGCTGCGTGCCCGGCTCGCTGGCCGCGACCATGGAGTCATCGAGGAATACACCATCGGCCCCAGCATGGGCGCCGGACAAACATAAACCGCGGCATCCACTCCGTGGTCTGGGGCCTGGTTGGCCCATCGCGGCGGCCTTCATGTGGCGTGTTATACATGCTGTTCGGCCCACGTGTCGCCACGGTGGCCCTGTCGGTCAACGTGACTGCTGTGCTGGCCATTTTGTCCATGCTGAGGCCACGCTGACCCTGCCCGGCATCGCCGCCATGGCGCTGGCGCTGGGCGGGCCATCGATCCAACGTGCTGATCAACGAGCGCATCCGCGAGGAGCTTTGCGCGGCGGCGCCTCGCCGCAGGCCGCCATCAGAGGGCTACGAGAACGCATTGGCACACCATCTCGGACTCGAACGTGACCACGCTGTGATCGCGGGCCTGGCGCTGCTGGCCTTCGGCTCCGGCCCGGTGCGCGGCTTCGCCGTGGTGCACTGCATCGGCATCCTGCCCAGCATGTTCTCGCCGTGTTCTTCTTCGCGCGGTCTGGTCAACCTCTGGTACGGGCCGCCGCAAAGAAGACTCAAGAGCATCTCCATCGGCCAGGTCGGAAGCCGGAAGCCACCCATCCAGCTCGCTTCCGTGGCTGCCAGGTTCGAGCGTCGCCGATTCCTCCGGCGCCAACAACTGAAAGGGGGAAGACCAGGAGTTCTTCCGCATCGCCGCAAGACTCCCTGCATAAGTACGCGTTGGTCCTCAACGCGATCATCCTTCAATTCCCTTCGCGCTGGCCGTTTTCTTCCTGCTCACGCGCGGCCTGCCACCTGTCCCGTGGGAGTTCAACGGCGGGCCACCGTGATTGGAGGTGGCCGATACCCAGAACCGCCGACATCGCCAAGTTGCGCCGATACGCGTCTCCAGCTGGGCTACGCGACGTCACGGTGCAGACTTCGGCACGTCGCGCGATTGATGATCCGCCTGCCCTTGCAAAGGAGTGTCCTCCGCGCAGCAAAGCGAGCATGTGGCTCACGGCTCTCAAGAAGGAAGACGGGCCGACTCACAGCTGCCCGCACCGAGTTCTGGGCCGCCGCAGGTGGGTGAGCGAGTCATGCACAACACGGCCGTATGGCACTGGGCTTCGTGGTGCTGGGCTTCGTGATCTACCTGGCCTGCGCTTCGAATGGAAAGTTCGGCGTGGCGCCGTGACGCCAACCTGCACGACGTGGTCATCATCCTGGGCGTCTTCGCGTTCTCCAGTGGAGTTCCTCGCTGTCCGTGCTGGCCGGCGTGCTGTCGGCCGTGCTGGCATACTCGGTCAACGAGTCGGTCGTGATCTTCGACCGTATCCGCGAATGCCTTCCTCAAGTTCGCAAGCTCAGCACCACCGAGGTATCGACCACCACGCCATCACCAGCACGATGAGCCCGCACCGCCAATCTCAACCCACCGCCCTCCACCGAGGCCATGGTGCTGTCCATGTTCTTCTTTTCGGGGCGGTCCCAGCCTCATTACTTCGCGCTGGCTCTGAACCACGCATCCTGTTCGGCAATCTATTCCTTTCCTATTCCCTCGTTCTTCGTGGCCGCCGCCATCGCCATGTGGCTGGGCGTTCAAGCGCGAGGATCTGATCAAGGCGCCCAAAGGCTTCACGGACCCCACGATCCCAACGCCGGCGCCACTGTGTACGCGAATGTTCTAGCTCTAAAAAAGCCAGACCGGCTTACAAACCCGCGGGCAGGCCCTCCCCTGCCCCACCCCTATCCGAACGCGCCATGCTGGCGCCAACATTCTTCACTGGCCATCAGGCGCGTTTTGCATTGGGTGCGTGGACTGTGGGCAAGGGCCTGCCCGGCGTGGCCCAGCAGCTGGCTGGGCCAGATGGACAACAGGCCCCAGCCGTGGGCACCGCACGTGAAATGCCAGGAGCGTCGCGAGGCCTGGTCCAGCTAACCCGCAAGCACCAGGCTGCCTGCTGAATGCCTGCATGCAGGCCCTGCGGGCGACTGCAGCCGGGCAGGGCCACACCCACCTCCGTGCCACAGCGCGGGGTCGCTGCATTTCGAGCTGCTCACGACGATTTGTGGAGAAACAAATCCTGGCCCTCCGCATGGCGCTGGCCATGGGTGGAACCACAGCACCCGTCTTCGATACGCTGCGCCTGCGCATGCAGGCCATTGAAAACCAGGACTGCCATCCGAGACATTCTTTCGCGCAGCGAGTCCGTGTGCCGCCATCTGGTCGGGCAATGGCTCGCCCAGCGGCCTGCAGCTCGGGTCTGCAGCGCGTGACGATCTGCTGCAGACAGCCCCCTGGCACCGCTGCTGGTGGCCGGATACCAGCGGCCCACCAACTGCTGGGACGTCCATGGCGTCAACCCGTCATCGCCAGGACGTGGCCATGCGGTGGCGGCCGCAGAGGGCGGCCACTCCACGCGCGCCATGGGCCTGGGGCCCTGTGCCACGGCGCCTCCTCGACTCTCAGCCTTTCCTCGGCCTTAATGCGCCACCAGATGGGTGGCGTGCCGGCGCTGCCCGCTCCTATCCCGCCCGACAACGGAGCACTGCCCCAGGGCCAGAATGCCCGTGGGCCTGAAACACTTTCGCGTGCACGCCACCGCGCCCATGAGTCAGTGGGCCAACTGCGCGCCTGCTATGCAGCGCAGCCGTGCGTGGGCGTGCGGGCCTGGTGGTCCCGGCGTGGGGCGGCGTGGGGCGGTGGCCTGCAGGCAGGCCCCGCATCGGCCGCGCTGACCCGGCCCTGCTGGAGCAGCGCGTCGTGCCCAGACGCAGTAACCAAGCAGATGCTGGCCCGGGGACTGCCCACCCTGCAGATCGATGCCAGCCCGGCCGCCATCGGCCAATTGGTGGGCCAGGTGCGCGAGCGCTCGGCCGAGCTCAAGCGCAAGGCCACCACCTCGGGTGAAAAGGCCAACCCATCGGATCGGGCCCTGATGTTCCAGAGCCATCCTGACGAGACCAGCTCCCCCGCCCTCGGTTGAGCGTCTGGTTTGCCCGGCTGCAGGTCCCGTGCGCGCGTGGCCCTGCCGAGCCGGATTCTTCAGCACCTGCGCCAACCCCGGCCCGCTGCTGCTCGACCGCCTGGTTCGTGCGTGATGGGGGTTGACGGCCTCCAGCAGCAAGCTGCAGCGCGCTGGATTCGGAGATCCGGCGCATCGTCCAGGGCATCGATCATACCCGGAGACCCGCCGAAGGTCTTCGTGCTGGTGCTGCGCTAGTTCGAGGCTTTCCTGGCGCGCTAACCTGACCCAGTCGCAGGACAAGGCCAAGATCGTCAGCGTGGCCCAGCATGTGAGCAAAAGGAAACCCTGTGTCCATCCAGACACGATCGATCTGCGCCACCTGCTCACGCGACATGCCGGTTCGCCGAAGAGATCCGCAGTTTCCTGTTCAGACCTGGACCGAGTGTGCGGGCCCTGGCGTCCGTGCGCCACGGCGCCAAGGACGCGCGCACCAGCGCTTCATCAAGCAGGCCGCCAGCGAACTGGTCTGGCCGCCAGCGCCAAGCCCACGCGCCAGGGCTCGCTCGCGCTTGATCCGACGTTGCCGACGCTGCCTGGCAGACGCTGCGGCGAAGGCTGTCCCTGATCGGCGTCAGGGCGAGGTTGGCAGTCCGCACGCATCAAGATGGTCCACCGACACGCTGGCCGAAGCCCGTCCTCCAGACAGGCGACCATCAGCAAACCGGCCCGTATCGAGGCCATGGCCCAGCGGTGTCCCACTGGACAGTACATCAGCGAAGACGGCATTGCTCGCGAGGACATGCCGCTGTCCGCCCCGAGAACATCGAGATGATCCTGGGCGTGACACGGCCGGGCTCAACGTCATCCCGAGCACCAACACCCCCGTGGGACCCGGTGTGCGGGAGTGGGCCACCTCGCTGAGCCGGGCCGCTGGTGTCACGCTGGACCCAAAACGGCGCGCGAATCCAGGATGCATACACCTGCGCAGCCCAGCAGAAGAGCTGAACCTTGTTCGCAGCGCCGATGGCACCTGCCACCTGACTCAGCTGAGGGCGCATGAGCCTCCTGAACCTGCAGTCCGCGCATGCTGTCCGTGCATTGACGCAGAGGAGCTCACCCGTAGGCGCGCGACGCGCGATGCGGTGGAGAATATTAAGGAGAAACCCTGAAAGACTCGGCACCCCTGAGGCGCTGCGCGCTTCCCCCCGTGGCCACGGCGCCTCCTACTGCTTTCGCAAGGGAGGGGACGAAGCCTCGGATAGGGCGCCCCCACCGCAGAGGCCGGCTCTTGCTCCGGCGTCCTGATGTTGGAGTGCGCAGTTTTTGAGCTAAGGCGTGGGCCAGGCGCTGGAACAGGCCACCGGCGGGCTCCACGCGGCTTCCAGTTCACTCGCAGAGGTGGGCCTGCCTGCTGCGGCATCCATGCCTGTTGCTGTCATGAGTTTTCCCCGACAGCGTCGTGGGCCAGTGCGCGCAGGGTGGCGTCCGTTCTCATGGTCCTGGGCGGCTTAACAGCTTGCCGCTGCCGCCGCTGCGGGGCCGGGACGGCTTGGCAGCGGAGGCGCACGGCCGTTCCTTGCATTCATCGAGCACGTCCTCGCCCGTTTCCACTATCTTGGCGCCCTGGCCATCACGCATTGGGCAGGCCGCGCGACTGGGGCGCGTGGATGGAGCCGGGGATGGCAAAGACTTCGCGGCCCTGTTCGCTGGCCAGCCTGCCGTTGATCAGCGAGCCCGATTGCAGGGCCGCCTCGCCACCAGCGTGCCCTGCTACAGGCCCGCAATGATGCGATGCGCTGGCGGAAAGTGCGCGGGCCATGGGTCCGTTGCCCAGCGGATACTCGCTGCGATCAGCCCTGGCTGGCCACTTCGCTGGCCAGCCGCTGTGGGCGCCGTGGATAGTACCTTGTCTCAGGCCCGTTGCCACGATGGGGGGGGGGGGGGGGGGGGGGGCAATGGTGACGGGGCGCCGCCTGGGCGCCCGTGCGCAGCACCGCGCGCAGTGCGCCCTCTGGCAGCGCCCATCCACTCCCTGCGCCAGTCCCGGAGCGATGCACAGGCCGGCCTTCTCCACGCCTGCGCCATGCGCGCGCAATTGGCCGCGCCCTGACCGTCGTCCGCGGCTGCGACCATGGCCAGGGACTGTGGATCGGGAACCAGGACCAGACCTGTCATGCAGCGCTCGCTGCCCTGCACATGCAGCCAGCGGCGGATCTTCGGTCTGCAGCAGCGACTGCGGATACTGGGGATGGCCCAGCGCAGCACGGCATGCAACTGCCGGAAGCGGGCTGGTCAGCCATTGCGCCCTGGGGGGGTGCCTCCAAGCTGCTCAGCGCTGGGAGCACGGTCTGCATCGAAAGGGCCTGTGCCGCCGTCACCAAAGCCCGTTGCCAGGCGGCTGGATGGGCCGCTCCAGATGTTCTGCGCGCCACCCGCATGCCGCCAGCAGCGCCGCGCCGTGGTGGCGGCCCACGCCGGGCGTCAGCGAGCAGCCGAAGCCATGCGGACATCTTTCCTCGGGAGCGAGCCGGTCGGTGGACTGCAAGGCGGCGCCAGGGCGTTGCCGCAGGCCGCTGGGGCTCAGGCGCCGGGCGACCGGTCGGCAACTGTCCGCCCACTCGACGCCGCGCCGTTCCTCCAGGATCAGCGCGTATGAGACGCTGGTCAAGGTGCGGAACACCATGGGCGTGCCATTGCGTTCGTCCGGGCAGCTGCCTTCTCCTTCGTGTCGCCGTCTTGTCCACGAGCGCGCGCCCGGCGTATCAGCTCCAGCACCGTGCCCACGTCCAGGCCGTCCTGCGTGCCCTTGTTGAGCATGACCTGGTTGTGGCCGCCCAGCTGCACGGCCTGGTCGCCGTACAGGGGACAACCACATGGGCCTCACGGTCAGCCTTCGGCGCATGCTGCGCATAGTCATGTAGGTTCGTTCCGGTGCGGGCAGCAGGCGGTCGCCAGCACGCATCTCCGTCTTGGCGCGCGACAGGTCCACCGTGGCGGGAGAGGCCTGCTCGTGCTTTTCGCCCTGCTGTCCACGATCTCCATCGAGGTCTCGCCCTCATGATATCGCCAGCCCAGGTACTTGGCCTCGTAGCCGCAGCACCGTCGCCGGAGATGGGTCCTTGAGCGCCGCGCAATCGCGGAAGACCGGTACTGGGCGCGGCAGGCCGTCGCCCTTGCGCAAGCAGGCGCTCGGCCGTGCCGCGTGCATAGCGCGGTCACCGCTGGCCATGAGCACGCGCTCGTCCGTGGTGTCGTGATGCGGGGTTCGCGCAGCAGCGTTTCGCATCCACCACCAGCGCTCGGCCAAATGGCTCGATCAGATGGGGTGCAGCGTGTGCAGGGCCGCCTGCTCCAGCGACTCGCTGCCCGTGTCGCGGAGACACGCGCACCACACGGGCTCGCCGCCGTCGCCCATGGGACGCGCCGTGCTCAGGCGGCATAGCATCACGCTTGTCCAGTACAGCACCTGGCCCGGCTAGATGGGTGGGGATTTGCGATGGCTGCATGTTCATTGGCCCCCCGCTCGTGCCAGCGCCAGGAACGGCGCAGGTACATGCCGGAGATGCCCACAGCGTGTCCGGGGCCCCCCCGCCCTGACGGTGTAGCTTCGGGCGCATCGGTGTGCGCCAGCTCGCCCACGGGAACGCCCTGCTGGGCCACCTGCTGGGCGGCGAGCGCTGCGGATGCCGTCACCGAAGCTGCTGCGCGTGGGCCGCTTGCGAACGCAGCGATCAGCCGTTGCACAGCCAGGTACGACTTTGGTTCGGATGAGATCATGGAATTCCTCTTCTTGTGGCGGCGGCCAGCGTCCCCTCCTAGGCAACGCGCACGACCGATCTTGTCATGAACGGCCATACAGGTCTTACAATCAGCAAAAGATTACTGCGTGCAAGGCCTGATATGGCAACGCTTATTGCGCCGTCCCGCTGCGCCCAGGCATAAAAGTGGCGAAATAACGACATTCACCGACACCATGTCCATTCTGCCCATCTTTGCTATCCCGCCGACCCCGCCTGCACACCGTCCCACGGTCCCTAACTTGATGATGAGAGTCATTTTTGCCGGCAACGCCCGAGTTCGCGCCGTTTGCCCCTTGAACTCCTGCTCGGCCGGGGCTTTACCGTCCCCCTGGTGCTGACCCGCCCGCCTGGTTCCCCCCCGGGCGCGCATGAAGCTGCATGCCTCGCCCGTGGCAAGTCAGTGTTTCTGGGGCGTGGGTAGCATGGCATTGCCTTGGCCCACCGCGCGGGTCCTGCGCCTGGACGGGCAAATACCCCGAAGGGCCGCCGCCGCCCCCGCGCCGCCTCGTAGCGGCCCAGGCGCGATGTCATGGTTCGTGGCCGCCACGGGCTGTCCGCCGCAGTGGGTGCTTCGATACGCCCCGCGCGGCTGCCTGAACAACCACGCCAGCCTGGCTGCCGCGCTGGCGCTGGCCGGCCCATACCCACCTCTCCAAATCGTGAGGGCCTTCTATGCCGGCCTCGGCGTCACCCATCCTTGCCTCTTGACTCTGTCCTGTACAAACGGCCGAACATGTGCCTCACATCGACGCGCTGCCCCATCAAACCGCCGACGACACCACGGCCAGCCTGCACAACAAAGCTGCCGCCTGGGCGGGCGCTCATGCGAGCGCTGGAGAGAATCGCCCCCGTGCGGCGTCTGCCGCGCACCGCCCCAGCCCGCCGAGGGCGTTGAACTCGCGCACAAGATCGAAAGGCCGAAAGCCAGATCGACTGGCGCCAGGATGCCGAGGCCATTGCCCGGCGCCTGCCCCATTCAACCCCTTCCCGGGCGGCGCCACGCAGTACGGCGATGAAGCCATCAAGGTCTGGGAGGCTCACGCCGACCCCGCCATCGCCGTGGCGACGGCAGCCCCCGCCCGTGCTGTCCGCAGCGCCGACGGCGTGCGCGTGGCCTGCGGCCATGGCGTGCTGTGCATGACGCTGCTGCAGCGCGCGGGCTGCAGCGCTGGCGGCGGGCGATTTCCTGCGCGGCTTCGATCTGCCTGAAGGAGCCTTTCTGGACGGTGGCTGCCAGCTGCGGCACGCCATGAACCTGCAGCCCCTGGTTGAGCGCGCACGCGGCATTGCGCGCGATCCCGCCTTCATGACCGGCGTGCGCGACATGTCTGGCCACGGCGCTGGGCATAGGCTCCTGGTGCGGTCACGGTCTTGGCCATGATCAAGAGCGGCATGTCCCTGCCCCGGCGCTGTTCATGGGCTGCCGGTCTATGCCGGCAGTGGCCCAGCTGGCCGTGCTGCCGCTGATGCCGTGGGCGCGCCGGTGGGTGGTCGGTTTCCCCGGCCATCTGCGTGAACTGCCGCTTCGTCATCCTCAGCAGCATGTGGCGCAGCTACTTTGCCCACCTGCGCCTGCTACACCCGCCTTGCCATCGCCTATTTTCACTGGCGACGTGATCTTCGTGGGCCTTCATGAAGCGCTACCCCCCCTGATGCCGGGGGTGGGGGCGGCCCCGCCTCGAGCAGCTGCCATTTTCTGGGTGCCGCCTCGCCAACTGGCTGGCCTTGCAGATACCGTGTCCACGCTGGTCAGCCTGCTGGCCGACCAGGTGCCGCTGTCCTGGGGACTGGGCTTTGCGGGCGTGCTGGCCTGATGGGCGTGCTGTGTCAATGCTCAAACGACCGGGCCACCTGGGTGGCAGGCGTGGTTGCGGCCAGCGCGCGTGGCGGCCTTTGCGCTGGCCGCTCAAGCTCAATATCATAGTGGGACATCGCTGAGCCGTGGCCGCAGGCCTGCTGGCGGAAACGCTGCCAGCAGCGCATTGCGCGCCTGCGGGCTGAAAAAAGGGAGTCGAGCACGGTGATATCCCGCCCGATACAGCCATGGCGAGAGCCATGCCCGGCTCCGCTGGACCGAAGACGCCCGGACCGTGCAAACCAAGGAAAAGGAAACGCTCTGATGGATCTGTCCTGGGGGGGGCGGCTGTGGCCCTGGCTGGCCTGCGTGGGCCTGGCGGCCATCACGCTGTCAACGCGCCTTCTTCCTGATTCCAGAGCGCGAGTTGTGCCCTTGCCGGCAACGGTCAAGCGCCCGGCCTCAAGTACGCGCCGTGGCGGCCTGGCGGCCGTGATTGAGCCCGAGATAGGGATGAACAACGGCGGCTGATCTTCCGAACCGTGGTTCGATGCGCCGCTGCCGGGCCCTGGCTTGCGCGGGTCATGTATTTTTTTTACAAGCGCAGCATCATGGGAACGATCGCGCTTGGCATGGCGGTCTATCTGCCACTGCATATCGGCCTGGGCTGGTAGGCGCAGCGCGGGAGAGAGCGGCCCGCAGAGCGGCCCGGCCTCCCCGGCTGAAAACGATTACAGGAGGTCCCGATGCCCCGGATCGCCGGTGCGCCCGCCACGCTGATGGGAAGCGTGCGCCGCCTACAATGGCCGCGCTTTACCTCTTTTTCGTTTCAATTCCATGGCGATCGCCACCGATCGCAACGCCGCGTCATGAACATTCTCCGTTTCTCCGATCTGTGCGCCGGGCAAGGCCCAGGGCCAGCGCGTCTTCATCCGCGCCGACCTCAACGTGCCCCTGAACGATGCCGGCGAGATCACCGAGGAACGCGGTGCGCGCCTCCGTGCCGCCCGAGATGGCGCTGAAGGACGGCGCCGCAGTGATGGAGACCAGCCACCTGGGCCGCCCCACCGAAGGCGAGTTCAAGCCCGCCGATTCGCTGGCGCCCGTGGCCCGCCGCCTGGGCGGCTGCTGGGCCGCGAAGTGCCCCTGGTCGCCGACTGGGTGGACGGCGTGCAGGTGGCGCCCGGCCAGGTCTGTGCTGGAGAACTGCCGCGTGAACGTGGGCGAGAAGAGAACACAAGGAAGAACTGGCCCGCAAGCTGGCGGATGTGCGAAAACTTCGTGCACGACGCCTTCGGCACTGCCCACCGCTGCCGAAGGCACGACCTACGGCATCGCCCCAGTTCGCGCCCTTGGCCTGCGCGTCCCCTGCTGTCGGCCGAGATCGACGCCATCACCAAGGCCCTTTCCAACCCGCGCCGCCCGCTGGCCGCCATCGTGGCCCGCTCCAAGGTGTCGACTCAAGCTGACCATCCTGCAGTCGCTGGCCAAGAACGTGGACCAGCTCATCGTGGGCGCGGCATTGCCAACAACCTTCACATGCTGGCGGCGGGCCTGAACATCGGCAAGAGCCTGGCCCGGAGGCCGATCTGGTCGGCGAGGCCCGTGCCTTGATCGACGCCATGGCCGCACGCGGCGCCGAGGTGCCGATTCCCACTCCGACGTGGTGGTCTCCCAAGACCTTTGCGGCCGACGCGCCCGCACCGTCAAGAAGGCCACCCGAAGTGGCTGACGACGACTGATTCCTGGACAATCGGCCCCGAGTCAACCGCCGCCCGCCTGGCTAGCGGATTGCGCAAGGCGTCACCATCGTCTGGAACGGCCCCATTGGCGTGTTCCGATTTCGACCAGTTCCCACCTGCAACCAGGTCGTGGCCCAGGCGATTGCCGAGTCCGACGCCTTCAGCATCAGCCGGTGGCGGCGACACCCTGGCCGCCATCGCCAAGTACGGCATCGAGGACAAGGTCGGCTACATCTCCCACGGGCGGCGTCCGCCTTCCTGGAGGTGCTGGAAGGCAAACCCTGCCCGCCTTCGAGATCCTGCAAAAGCGCGCCAACTGCTGAGCACGGCAACTTCCGGAATACGACGGGGCAGCTTTCTTTCAGTGCCTGCGCGGCTGAAGCCACCATCGACCCACTTTGGCGCAGCTGCAGCAATCCGCCGCAGCGCGCCCCCGCACCCGAGGAGAAATCAGGCGATCGTTCAAATCCGCTGGCGGGCCGGCCCTGGCGGCCTCTGCCCCTGGCCCTGGCGGGCTGCGTCAATTCAACCGATGACCAGCTACTTCGAAGCCACGGCCCAGCCCCAAGATCGGCGCCGCCGGCCACTGGGACTCCGTGGCCAACGATGTCGTCGCCAAGACGCTGGAAACACTGCAAAAGACCGGCATCGAGCGCACCACGAGGTCCACGTGGCACTGCGGCCGAGCCCAGCCAGTTCGACAAGGGCTTTCGCGAGCTGATCATCACCAAGCTCGTGCAAAGCGGCGTGACCGTCATGGACAGCAGCTCGGCCAGGCCCACTTGCAGGTGAGCACGGCGCCCAGTCGTGCGCCCACGGCAAGCGCCTGCCCAAACCCGAACTCGTGCTGACGACGACGGTGGTGCGCAAACACCAGTACCTGGCGCGCAAGACCGACGTCTACTACCTCGAAAGAGCGACGCCGTGCTGTTCACGGCCGAGGACGAGCGTCCCGAATTCCCCGCCAAGACCTGAAGGTGGTGGGCCATGACATGCGCACGCCCCTCCTGCCTGCCGCACTGGCTGCGGCGGCCCTGCTGTCCGCCTGCGCCGTGCCCGCTCCCGAGACCACGACCGAATCGTCGGCCGCGCGCCGCGGCGAGCCCACCTACCAGTCGGCCGCAGCCAACCCCTTCATCGCCAGAGCCGCGCTGCCGTGGGACGAGCTGTCAAGGGCATGAAACCGAGGAAACTGGGCGGAGGCGCCCGTGCTCGTGGCCACAGTGGAGTCAACGTCAAGACCTGACGGCGCCTGGCCCGCTGGGCCGCACGATCAGCGAGCGTACGCCTCCCAGCTGTCAGCCAAGCGGCAACAACGTCCAGGAGCTGAAGCTGCGCGGCGATTGTACGTCAAGGAAGCACGGGCGAGCTGCTGCTTCGCGCGAGATCAGGACTCGCCAGCAACCAAAATGCGGCCCTGGTCTGGGTGCGGCACGTATCGGCGGCCGCCCAGTACACCCTTATGTGAGCATGAAGCTGGTTCGCACGACGACAGCCGCATCGTGCGCAGCCACGACTACGAGATGCCCCAACAACATCGACACCCCACAGCGCATGTTTTCTTAACGGGCGCCCGGCCACGGCGAAACGCTGAGGACACTAGCGGGACTGCGCCCGTGAGCAGTCAGGCGGCGTCTTCTTTTCCCGACCGCGAATGAGTTACATTAAGCGGCCGCGCGCCGGCCACAGCACCGAGGCGATGGCCACCACCATCAGCGCCACGGCAGTCCAGTCCTGCCAGTTGCAAGCACCTCGCCAGCCACCAGGGCCCGCTGAACACGCCAGCACGGGGATCATCATCACGTCAGGTGGACGCCACGGGAGGCAGGCTGGCGACCAGAAGAACCAGACCGTCGGCCCAAAGCCCAGCACCAGCACGCCGGTGAACGAATGGCCGCCCGATGGCCCTGGGAGTCGGGCCAGGGCCACAGGTGGACGCTCGAAGACGAAGGCCAGCAACGTGAGCGTCAGCGCGGTCAGCGCCACCCAATCCACAGCGTCATCGGGTCAGCAGGGGCACGGGCACCTCGGGCGAGGCGCAGCTTCATGCGTGCGAAGGCCCAGCTCAAGCGCGCGAGTGGCAGCATCAGGCCCACGCCGATGGGGCGGCTGCACAGGGCAACCGACATCATGCCCCAGGCAGCAGGAGCACCGCCAGCAAGGCCGCCGCCACACCCGCCAGGCACGCGGCGAAAGCCGGTCATGCGAAAGAAACAGGCTGCCCAGCACGGCGGAAGATGGGAATGGTGTAGCCAGGATGGCCGCCCGCCCGCTGGACAGCATGGGAATGGACAATGAGATCAGGCTGTTCCACAGCACCATGTTGAAACAGCGTCCAGATGCGCAAGCCGGGGCCAATAGGCGCGCAGGCAAGGCCAGAGGCAGGCGGCGCCCAGAAAACACCCAACGAAGGCCGCCAGGATGGGCCGACCCACCCACATCGAGGCCAGCGGAAAAACTCAAGCGGCGGCGACATGCTGCACGCCCAGCTTCATCAACGCCAGTTGATGCCCCAGATCAGGGTCAGCGCGATCAGCAAAAGGATTTGTCGGGCGGTGAAGCAGGCATAGGCACGCCGAGTGTGCCGCGGGCCGCCAGGCCCGCTAGGATGCCCGGCGAAAGGCCCGGGAAGGGCCGATCGGCTAAAATCGCGCCCCATGACCTTTCTCGACATGCTGCGCAAGCCACCCCAGAACCCAATCATGCTGTGCGTGGGGCCTGGCCCCGAACCCAGCCGCTTTCTGCGGGCCATGCGCGGCGATGCAACGCAAAATCTACGACTTCTGCGCCGCCATCGTCGACGCCACGGGCCGACATGGTGAAACTCATTCAAGCCCCAGATCGGCCTACTTTCGCGGCCCCACCGAGCCGAAGACCAGCTGGAAAAGATCATTGGACCACATGCCGCCGCGCCCCCCATGTGCCATCATCCTGCGACGCCAAGAGCGGCGACATCGGCTCCACGGCCGAGCAATACCCAAGGAAGCCTTCGAGCGCTACGGCGACCGACGCCGTGACCCTGTCGCCCTGCATGGCTTCGACTCCATCCCGCCTACCTGCAGTACGAGGGCAAGGGCGCCTTCCGCTGTGCGCGACCTCCAACCCCGGAGGCGACGACCTGCAGGCGCAGCGACTGGCCGACCTGCCGGGCAGCCCCAACTGTGCGAGGCATGTGGCGCGCCTGGCGCACGGCCCCTGGTGAACCCAACGGGCCAGCTCGGGCATGGGTGTGGGCGCCACGCGCCCGCAGGAAATCGAGGCGTGCGTGAATTCGCGCCCCCTCGCTGCCGCTGCTGATTCCCGGCACGTGGGCGCCCAGGGGGGCGATGCGTGGCCACGGTTCAAGGCGGCGCGCGCATCGGCGGCGGCGCTATCATCATCAAGTTCTCCGGCGTGCGGTGCTCTATGCATGCAGGGCGAACCTTCGCTGCCGCCGCGCGCACCGCGCCCAGGCCACGCGCCAGACGCTGCAAAGACAGCAGCCGCGCATGCAACGGCAGGGAAGCCCGCGCCATGCCAAGGCAAATGGCTGGAAGACTGCTTTCCTGCTGCTGGCCCAGGGAGCGCAGCGCTTCAAGCGCGCGGCCGAGCTGCGCCATGTCACCCATCCGGCCTTCGGGCGAATCGCGTCGACACTCCGCGCGCTGGAGGCCTGGGCCGCACGCCCCTGGTCGAGCCGGCGGCGGCCCGTGCGGCTGACGGCGGGCCGGCGAAAAAGCCTTCCGCGACAGGCGGCAGAGAGACTGGTGCGCACGCTGGCCCAATCGTCACCCGATGAACTGCAGGCAGCGTGGCCGGCGCCAGGCCCGCGTGATCACCCTGGCACGGGGGCCGCACGTGGCCGCGCACCATCGTGGGCCGCTGGCCTTGACGCGCCACGGCCAGCGTGCTCGCAGACGGCCGAGCTGCGCGTGGTCACGCGCAGGCAGTGTAGGGCACGGCGACCGGGGGCCAGCTTCAAGCGGGCGAAGTCAGCTTCACGCTGGTCTATCCCACGCAGCCATTGGCCAGTGCGCCGGACGGCCCGCCAGTTCAGCTCCCTGACGTTGATGCAGGACAGGCTGGTGCCCGTGGCCCGCGGCCGATGCCCAGGGCCCCGCCCGCTGTAAGAGCTGTCGGACAGCCACCAGCCCACGTCGCTCCCGTGCCCACCTGGCCTTCTCGACCCAAGCATGGCCCTGGGCCGCCTGGTGAAGAACACTGGCCCGGCATCCGATGGCGCAGCGGGGCGCCGCTGCGTGGACTGCGACTCGGGGCCCGACGCCAATACGAATACGTGCTGCGCGACCTGGCCTGGCCGGGATGCCTTGGTCCATGTTGCGCGGCGACTGCCAGGCCGGCCGCCTGGCCGTTGGCCGGCGACCCGGGCCTGGAAGTGCACTAGAGTGCGCCTGTACCAGGTCCCAAGCGCCACCTGGGACCAGCGGCCGAGCAGTATCTGGAGCGACCTCACGGCGCCGGACGGGTGCATGCATGACGCCCCGGTCCTCCTGGTGCCAAAACCGCACCGCGCTGTGGAACAAGCGGGTTTTGGTGATGACCAATGGCTCCACCTCGGGCCGATCAGCACCAAATGCCTGGGTTAGTCCTTCGCACAATCAATCTCATACATTTCAGGAATAACCCCATGCCCAGCAACTCCCTCCCTGCGACCGCACAGCCCTGGCCTGCGGCCTGATGATCGCCGCCACCGGCAGAGACCTTGGGCGACCGAAGCACGACACAGATACCCCAACCGCAGCCACACCATGATTCGTGGGTACCCCGTCGGCGGCGAGCACGACCTGGTGGGCCGCTTCGTGGCCGATGGCATGCCTCGCCTGGGCACAGCCGTGGTGGTGGAGAACCTGGGAGGCGCGGGCGGCGCCATCGGCGCGCAATAGAGTCCGTCAAGGCCACGCCCGACGGATAACACGCTGCTGTTCGTGGGCGCCAACAACGAGTGGCCATCGCACGGCTGATCACAAGAGCACAATACTCCCTCGGCGACTTCACGCACATCGCAATGATCGCGCTCCCAGCCCATGGGTGCTGGTTGGCCTCGCAGAAGGCCGGCGTCCAAAGACCGTCCGCCGAGTTCAGCGCCCTGGTGTGGCCAAGAACCGGCAAGTCAGCTACGGCAGCTCGGGCGGGGCACGGCACTGACCCTGGACGGTGAAATGATCAAGGAGCAGGGCAAGCTGCACATGACCCACATCTCCCCTACCGGGGCTTCGTGGCGCCCATGACCACGGACTTGGTGGGCAAACAAACATCGAGTTCGGCAGTTCGTGCTGTCCTTCGGGATGCCCCAGGATCCGCGCGGGCAAGGTCAATCGCCCTGCGAGGCACGACGGAGGCCAAGCGCTCGGCCATCACGCCCGACATCACGGCCCTGTCGAGTGTTCCCCAGATACTAGAAATGGACATCAACGTCTGGTTCGCGCTGATGGCGCCAAGGGCGCGCCCGCACCCGTGGCCGCCAGGCAAGAAGGCGCTGGCGAGAACCATGGGCCTCAGACCGAGTCCGCAAGAAGATGGAAGAGGCAGGCCGGTCGTGGCCGATCCACGGACGGATGCGGCAAAGTACATCAACGCCGAGATCGCCAAGTACACAAAAATCGTCCAGTTTGCCCACATCGAGAACTGAGCCGCATGGCGCTTTGCAATTGACCTCCCCCCTGCCCGACCTGGCGCCCTGCGCCGGGCATACCGGTACCGAGGGCGTGTGGCAATTCGACTCGGGACGCCCGGGCCGCCACGTGATGATTTTCCGCGCTGGTGTCAGCGGCAACGAGATCGCGGGCGCCCTGGGGCCGGTCTGCTGCTTCAGGCCTTGCACAACGGCCTGGCTCTGGACAACGCAGCCCTGACCCCTGGTGCTGGCCAACCTCGATGCCTTCGACCGCTTCGACGCGGCCACCACGATGCCTCGCGCTTCGTGGACGAGGACATGAACCGCCAGTGGAGAGACGCACGGCATCGACGAGGCATCACCCTCGAGCGCCGCCGCGCCGCCGCGCTGCGCCCCTTCGTGCAGCAGGCCGACTGGCTGCTGGACCTGCATTCCATGCACGAGCAGCCCTCGGCCCCGCTGTGCTTTGACCGGCATGCACGCGCAAACCGCGATCTGGCACGCCAGATTGGCGCGCCGGCGAACATCGTCGTGGATGCCGGCCACAAGGACGGCCTCGGCTGCGCGACTCACGGACCTTCGTCCCTGCCCGACGCCGAGCCGGCGACTCTCGCTCGCTGCTGATCGAAATGCGGCTTCCACGGCGATCTGGCCAGCCGCGACGTGGCGCACGACCAGTGCCTGCGTTTCCTCGAAGTGGCCGCCACTTCGACAAACGGCGCGCTGCACGCCGCCCTGCCGGCGGGAAGCAGGCCGACGCACCGGCCCGTGGGCATGGAAGTCACGGCCGCCCGTGGTGGCCAAGAGCAGCAGGCTTTCGCTTCCACGGCGCCGTTAACGGGGCGGGCTGGAGGCGCTTCGACGAAGGCCGGCCCGGTGTGATCGGAACGAACAAGATGGCGAGCCTGTGATCAGCACTATGGCGACTGCGTGCTCGTCATGCATCGTGTGCGCCTAGGGCGGCCGCGGGCGTGACCGTGGGGCGCTTCGCCAGGCATCGCGCTCTTGAACGGCACGCTTCGGCCGAACATCAGCCGCGCTGGAACCGCCGGGCGACAGCCGTTTCAAGGCTGGCACGCCGCGCGGCCAGAGCCGCGCATTCCAGCGGAATTCGCCGCGCAGAAGGTTTGAGCGCCGCAGCTGTAGCCGAAGGCGCTATGTAGCCGTCGCAGCCTGGGCGGCCACCAGAAAAAGAACGGCAGCGGCGCAGGCGAGGATCCCAGCCCAAGGCCATTCTCGCCGTCGGCCCAAAGCGAGCAGACCGGCCCAGGTGTGGGTAGGGCGGCGGATCTGCAGGAGTGGTCACTTCCTCGGCGCAAGATGCCCGTGGCCACGTCAGTCCTCGCTTGTTGCGCCAAGTATGCGGAGCCAAGGGGTCGGACCGTTGGCGGGGAGACCAGCAATGGCCTGAATAGGGGCTTGAAGTGTAAAGCCCCTCGTCGGCGCTGAGCCAAGGAGGGGCAGTCCGCGGCATCCATGCCGTTCGGGCACGGCCAAAGGTTGAAGGCACGAGCCGCTGGGGCACCAGGCCGATGGGGCTGCGCACGCCCAGCGCGCCCAGCGAATCGGGCCCCCAGGCGCCAGCCGCGTGGACACGCAAGCGCGCCGTCACCTGGTGCCGTTCGGCCCAGGTACAGGGTCCAGAAAACCTGCGTCATGCGCCAGCGACGGCGGACCCTCTGCGCTGCAGCGCAGCTCGCCGCCGCACTGGCGCAGGCCGCGCAGGAATCCCTGGTGCAGGCCATGCACGTCGATGTCGCGCGCGCCGTCGGTCCGCCCAAAGCCATCGACAGCAGGCGCGGTATTCGGGCAGGGTCAACCAGGGCCTTGAGTTCATCGGGGCCCAGGCGCCGCGCATGGGCGAGTGCAGAGCGCCTCGGCAGGGCGCATGATCAGGTCCTTCTGCGCGGCCGGGCACACATAGAGGCACGCCGCGCGGAGCCAGGATGGGAGCCTGCACAAAAAAGCCTTGCGGACGCGGTGCTCGTAGCAAGGCGCTGCTGGCGGCGCGTCAGCGCCCTGACCTGACACGGGGGCCATTTAGTGTCCTCATACAGCGCGGCCGAGCGGCCCGTGCTGGTGTGGTAGCCGGGCTGGGATTCGCGCTCCAGCACCAGCACGATGGCGCCAGCATCGCGCGCAGCTGCCAGGCCACCGAGGGCACCGGCCATGCCCGCGCCCACCACCACGAAATCACGGATTGCTGCTGTTCCATGAGGCCGGCCTCACTTTGCGTTCATTGCGGCTGGATTGGCTGCGCGGGAGCCGCCGCTGCCTCCGGAATTTAGGAACGGCCGCAGATAGCGCCCGTTGGGCTGGCGGGTTGGCGGCCACGTCCTCGGGCGTGCCCGGGCCAACCACCTGGCCGCCGACCGAGCCGCATTAGGGGCCCATGTCGATTGATCAGTCGGCCGTCTTGATCACGTCCAGGTTGTGCTCGATGACACGATGGTTTTGTTGCCCGCATCGCGCAGCTGCTGCCAGCACCTTGAGCAGCCAGGGGCATGTCGGAGAAGGCAGGCCCGTCGTGGGCTCGTCCAGGATGGAGAGCGTGCGCCCCGTGTCGCGCTTGGACATGATCGGCCAGCTTGACGCGCCGCCTCGCCCCGCCCGACAGCGTGGTCGCGCTCTGGCCCAGGGGATATAGGACAGGCCCCCGTCCAGAGAGTTCTGCAGATTGCGGGCGATGGTGGCACGTCCTTGACGAAGGCTATGGGCGTCCGACACAGTAATCTCCAGGTCTGGAGATGTTGGGCCCTTCCACTGCAACATCCAGCCGTCTCGGGTGTAGACGATGGCCGTTGAAGATGCGAGGGCACGTAAGACATCGGGCAGGAAGTGCATCTCAACATTGACCACGCCGTCGCCCTGGCATGGCTCGCAGCGGCCCGACGGCCACGTTGAACGAGGAAGCGCCCGGCAGGGCAGTAGCCGCGCTCCTTGGCGGTTGTGGTCTCGGCAATCGGTCGCGGATGGGCAGTGAACAGTCCCGTGTAGGTGGCCGGGTGCTGCGCGGAGTGCGGCCTATGGGCGACTGGTCCACATTGATGACCTTGTCGAAATGGCCCATGCAGATGATGTCGGCCGTGCGGCGCCGGACTCTCGCCGAAGGAAACGGTGGATCTGGCGAGACGGCCTGGATAGAGGTGTCGGTGACCAGGGTTGATCTCGCCCAGAGCACCGAGACGCCGGTACACAGCAGGTCAGCAGGGCCCAAGGGAAAGCCGCCCGTCACGCCCCTGAGGTTGTGGCCGCGCGCACCCCCCACGCGCAGGGGCCTGCAGTTGCCGGCGCGCCGGGGGCGGTTGCGGTGTAGGATTGGCCGGGGGCTGCTGGGCGCGGGCCGGTAAGCCCTTGGCCGCTGGCCGGGCCTGCCCTCGGCCGTGGCCTCCAGCACGGGTTGACAGGGCGTGCGCCGCGCAGGAGGCACTTCGATGCCTGGGTGCACCGCCAGGTAGCGGCCCGTGGTGAATCGGGGTGGCGCGCCACCTCTTCGTAGCTGCCCTGGGCCATGACGCGGCACCGCCATGCCACGCCCGCGCGGGCCCCAGGTCGATGATCGGGTCGGCGCGCGAATCATGTCTCCTTCGTCGTGCTCGAACCACGATGACGCTGTGCCCGACTGTGTCGCGCAGGGGTCAGTTGCTGCCAGACGTTGCCGATGAGCTGTCGTTGTCGCGCTGGTGCAATCCGATTGCTGGGATCGTCCAGCCACAATACACACACCCGTCAGGCCGCTTGCGATCTGGCTGGCCAGGCGGATGCCGCTGGGCCTCGCACGCCGGACAGGGTGCCGGCCGCGCTCCAGGGCTCAGGTAGCCTCAGGCCCACGTCGTTGAGGAACAGCAGGCGCGAGGCGATCTGCGCACCACCTTGACCGCGATCTCGGCCTTGGCGCCCGACAGATGAAGGCGCGCCCAACAAGAATTGGGCCTCGGCCAGCGTTGGCATGGACCACCTCGTAGATGGCGCGGGCCTGATCGCCCTGCGATGCGCACGAAGCGGCCTCGCGCGCAGGGCCGCGTGCGCAGCAGTCGGGGCCAGGACGGGCGACGCTGCGCAGACCGGCCAGGTCGTTCGCGCAACCACGCTGGACTCGGTCTCGCGGCCAGCGCCGGGTCGTGATGTTGGGGATGATGCCCTCGAAGGGATGGCTCTTGACAATGGACTCGCCCTTGCGCGCGCCGCTGTCGAAGACGTAGCTTGAAAGGCATTTCTCTTCGCCGAGCCCCATAGCACTCACATGGCGCACCTTCCGGGCAGCTCCTCGAAGGGAGCCTCCACATCGGTGCCGTAGTGTCGCGCCACCTCTCCATCATGGAGAAGAGTAGCCGTTGCGCGCCGGTCCCCAGCCCTTGACCGGCTCCGCTGGCCAGACTCAGTGTGGGGAAGGCGACCACGGCTCGGGGTCCGGACTCCGTGCAGCCCAGGCGTCGCAGCCCGGGCAGGCGCCCTGGGCGAGTGAACGAAAGAACATGCGCGGGCTCCAGCTCGGGCACGAATTCTTCACAGCGGGCAGGGCGAACTTGGCCTGAAGAGGTGTTCCTTGCCGCTGTCCATCTCCAGGGCGTCACGCGGACCGCCGGCGTCGGCGCCACCCGCGCGCACGGCGGCCTCGAAGCTTTCGGCAGGGGCGCTGCCTTCTCTTGGCGTCGGCGCGTAACCTGAGGCGGTCGTATCACGCACGTCGATGTCGTGGCGCTCGTTCTTCTCCAGCGCGTCAAGGGAATGGGACCTCGGTGTATCTTTCCGTCTATGCGCAGCGCACATAGCCCTGTGCTCATCGCTCGACAGCTCTGCGAACTCCGCCCTTCTTGTTGCGCGCCAGCGGCCCCGCACCATAGGCGCGTGTCCCTCGGTCAGGGCCAGGGCCGCATCCACCATCTGGCTGATGTCTGGGGACTGCAGCGGCAGGTTGTGTCTGGGCAGTAGGGCGTGCCGGCGCGTGCGACCGCAGGCGCAGGTAGTCGTTGATACCGGTCACCGTGCCCACGGTGGAGCGCGGGTTGTGGCTGGTGGCCTTCTGCTCGATGCTGATGCGGGCGACAGGCCCTCGATCAGGTCCACATCGGGCTTGTCCAGCCGCCCCAGGAACGGCGGCGCATAGGCCGACAGGCTCTCTACATAGCGGCTCTGGCCTCGGCATACAGCGTTTCGAAAGCCACGGCGGAGACTTGCCCGAGCCCGACAGCCCGGTGATCACCACCAGGCGGTTGCGCGGAATGTCCATGTCGATGTCTTGAGGTTGTGCGTGCGCGCACCGCGGATGGCGATGCGTGACTGCGCCAGCGCCAGGCCAAGTTAGCGGCCGTCGGGCCTGGGGGCGGGATCGGCGGCCCGGTCCAGGCCGCCCGTCTTCGGAAATCGTGTGGGAACCAGGCATCGGGAAAACCCCTGCGAAGTGCGAACCCGCCATGATAGGTCAGAACCCGTGCCGACCGCATGGCGGCTCGGTCTGCGGGGCGGCAGGGCCTTCTGCGGCGCCCCTTCACAAAACTGTCTTGGCCTGCCTTGCAATAACCCAGCCACCCCGCACGCCGGCCTTGGGCAGAATGCGGAGTGTTGCCCCCACACGTGCACCCGCGTGCTCGATTCCCCCACTACCCCGTCACGGCGACCCATTCGCCCAGCCCCCTCCTCGGCCGCATCGGGCCGCATTACCCCCGCAGGAACGCCGATCCAGCGCCAGCCTGGCGCTGATCTTTGCGCTGCGCATGCTGGGCCTGTTCCTGGTGCTGCCGTGTTCGCGCTGGAAGGCGCGCAAGTACCCGGCGGGATGATCCGGCCATGATCGGCCTGGCCATGGGCCGTACCGGGCTCACCCAGGCCGTTGTTCATCCTGCCGCTGGGCCTGGCCTTCGGACCGGTTCGGGCGCAAGCGCGTCTCGGCGTCGGCCGGCTGCTGGTCTTTGCGCGGACTGCTGGCGGCCCACGGCCGACTCGCTGCGGTGTCCTGTTTTGGGTCCGGGGCCTGCAGGGCGCGTTCGCCGTCCTCGGGCCTCCGTGCCTGCGGCGCTGGCCACCTCATGCGACGCGCGACAGCGTGCGCACCAAGGCCATGGCCATGGTGGGCGGCAGCATCGGCCTCATGTTTGCGCTGGCCCTGGTGCTCAGCCCCCTGCTGGCGGCCTGGGGCGGGCTGCCTGGCATCTCGGCCTACTGACCTGCGCCCTGGCGATGGCCGCGGCATCAGTCGTGCTCTGGGTCGTCACGCCCGAGCCCGCGCCGCAACCGCCTCCAGAACAGCCCGCCGCGGCCGAATGGCCGACAGAGTGGCGCCATGGCGATCTGGTGCGCCTGAACCTGGGCGTGTTCGTGACTGCACACCTGCAGATGTCCATGTGGGTGCCGTGCCGCCATGCTGGTGCAGGCAGGGCCTGGACAGCAGGCGCAACTGGCATGTCAACATGCCGGCCGTGTGCTGTCCTTAGCCGCCATGGGCGGCCTGTTCGCCCATGGAGCGGGCGCGGGGCCGCCTGCGCGCGGGCCTGCTGGGCGCCATCGCCCTGACACCCTCGTTGGCAGATCGGCTGGGCATGCTGGCGGACGCGGAGCGCAGCCGCCGCTGTGGGCCATGGCGTGCTGATTTAGTGTTCTTCTGCCGGATTACAACGCGCCTGGAGGCCACCCAGCCCAGCCTGGTCTCTCGCATGGCGCCGGCCCCCCGATGAGCGGCGCGGCGCTGGGCGCCTACAACACGCTGCAATCGCTGGGCTGTTCGCAGGCGGCGCGCTGGGCGGCGCCGTCGCCAAATGGGCCGGCATGCCGGGCCTGTTCACCCTGACGAGCGTCCTGGCGGTGCTGTGGCTGGTCGTCACATGGCCGCTGAGCCCGTGGGCCGCCACGGCTGAACGGCGGATTTTCAGACGGTTACAAGCCGCCGCCACAGGCGGTTGCCGCGGGATATCCGCCCCCCCTCCTGCACGGCGACGGCTTTGCTGCACAATGGCGCGTTGGCCCGGGATCATCAATCTTATGCCCGGGCCACTTCCCTATGTAAAGGTATTTCACTCATGGCATCCGTCAACAAAGTCATCATCGTCGGTCAGGAACCTCGGACGCGACCCCGAAATCGAGCACCTCCCGAGTGGCGATCAGGTGGCCAACGTGACCTTCGCCACCACCGGACCGCCCTGGCGCGGGACAAGAAAACCGGCGAGAAACAATGGAAGCCAACCGAGTGGCACCGCGTGGTCTTCAACGGCCGTTTGGCCGAAAGGGGCCAGTACTGCGCAAGGTCCGCCAGGTCTATGTCGAAGGCAGCCTGCGCACCCGCAAGTGGACCGACCAGGCCAGCGGCCAGGAAGCTACGCCACCGAAATCGTGCCGAAGCATGCAGATGCTGGGCAGCCGACAGGGCGGCGGCGTGGCCGCAAGGCGGCGGCCGGCCTACGGCGATGAAGGTACGTGACAGCGGACTACGACGCCCCTCCCAGCAGCGCAGCAACAGCGCCGCCCGGCCCTGCCCCCATGGCAGCGCCCGCACCGCGCCAGGCCCCTCCCCAGCGCCCCGCTCCGCACCCATGGCGCCCCCGCCGCAGCGCGCACGCTCGGGCTTTGACGATATGGAGACGACATTCCGTTCTGATTCGGACCATCAAGGTTCTTGAGCATCCAGACCCGCTTTCCCGGAAAGCGGGTTGGTTTTTTTTTTCCCAGGCGCCCGACGACAAATCCAATGCCCCTGCCGGCGTGCTGCCAGAACCCTGTTGTGGAGTCTTGTCCTGTGCCTGCCGCTGCCGTGTTCGGCTGGCTGGCTGCAGGCCCTCTGCCTGATCTCGCAGGAGGACTACACGCCCGAGCCCGGCAGCTTCACCTACTAACATCGGGCATTCGTCCTGGTGCCGCCATGCGCCGTGGTTGGGCGCGCTGGGCAAGGCGGAGTACTTCGGCACAGTGGGCGACGCAACAAGCGCCACACGGACTGGGGTCCTATGACGTGGGTTCGCAAGCATTGGCCCCGCCACGCACGCCTTCGATGCCTCCTACCTGATCGGCCAAAAGGCTATTCCCGGACTGCGGACGACGAAACGCCGGCCCCTCCTACGGCATGGGGCGGCGCGTTCGCCATGCCATGTACACGCGGTTCGGTCCAAGTCGTCCCTACGTGGAGTGGTTGCGCCTCATTCGGGCCGAGCAAGGCCCTGTGGCGCCTACCTGCGCCACCATGGCGCACTACACTGATTGCGGGTCCAGGGGTCCATCCACGGCAGCAGCACCCCCCACCCACTCGTACAATCGCGCCGTGATTTCAGTCCACCGGCACCTCAACCCAGGCGCGCCAACGCGCAGCCGCGATGCGCAACGCCCTTCACCTCTTTACGACGCTGGCCCGCATCGCGCGCGACGTCCAGATCCGGCGCTTCGTGCTGGCACCCGCCTGGCGCCGCCGTACACGTTCGAACCGTACAAGCCGCCAGGTTTTCTGGCATCGCCCGACGCCCGGCATTTTCATGTCCCGTCTACAAAATCCTGCCCCGCCCTGTCACCCCCAGCGCGGCGGGGCTGGCCATTTCCATGTCGAAACACCCCCATCCCTTTCGCGCCGAGTGGGCGCCCACATTCGCGCGAGCTCATGGCCGGCGCCGTGGCCACCTTTGCGCTGATCCCCGAGGTCATCGCCTCTCCTTCGTGCTGGCGTCGAATCCCCGCCGTCGTCCTGTTCGCCTCCTTCATCCTCAGCATCGTCATCGCCTTCACGGGCGCGCGCCCGGCCATGGTGGTCGGCGGCTGCGGGCTTCGTCGCCCTGGTGGCCGCTCCGTCTGGTGCATGCGCATGGTGTGCAGTATCTTTTTGCGGCCGGCATTCTTGCCGGAGCCGTGCAGATCCTGTTCGGGCCGGTGCTCCTGTGCGTGCTGATGCGCTATGTGTCGGGCTCGGTGCGCACGGCTTCGTCAATGCGCTGGCCATCCTGATCTTCTCGGCCCAGATGCCGCATCTGATCGTCGCCAATGCGCCACCTTGGGCCCTTGGTGGGCGCCGGCCTGCTGATCATCTACGGCCTGCCCGGCTGACCACGGCCGTTGCCCTCGCCCCTGGTCTGCAATCGTTGTGCTGACGTGGCGGCGACTTGCTGGACCTGCCCTTGAAGACGGTCGCCGACCTGGGCCTGCTGCCGGACGGCCTGCCCAGCTTCGGGCTGCCGGGCCGCAGTGGCCGTGGTCGCTGGAGACGCTGCGCCCCTGCTCGCCCCCTGCCCGCGGCGCGACGCCATGGTGGGATTGCTGGAGTCCATGATACGGCCAGCGTGTCGATGAACTCACGGACACACGCCAGCTCAATACACCGCGAGTGCAGTCGGCATCGGCGTGGCCAACATCGGCGGCCAGCACTGTTCGGCGGCATTGCCGGCCTGCCGGCCCCCCATGATCGGCCAGACCGTGGTGCAATGTGCGCTAACGAAACGCGGCCGGGCCGGCTGTCCACGCTGGTCCGCCGGGCGCCTTCCTGCTCATAACCGATGGTGCTTGCTCAAGCCCTTGTGTCCCAGGTGCCGTTGGGCGGCGCTGGTGGCCATCATGGTGATGGTGTCGGCCCTCCACCCTGGCTGGGATCGGCCCGCGCCCTGCTCATAGCATCCCAAGCTGTCCGCGCGCCGTTGATGCTGGCCACCGTTGTTCACCGTGCCACGGACAACCTGGCCGCCTGTCGTTTGCAGTCGGCGTCTGTCAGCGGGGTGTTCTTTCACCTTCAAGGTCTCAAGGCTGGCTGTCCGGCTCAGAAGACGCAGGACGATGCATGCCTGACCTATCCTACGGGTCTCGGGTCTGGTCTTCTTTGGGCATCGGCGGCCCGACCTGCGGTCGATGCCTTCGACGTGCGGGACAATCGAAGGCCGGCCGGGGCGCATCGAACTACCAACGCGCATTTCTTCTGGGACATCACGGCCGTCATTGCCGCGGGACAAGGTCTGCCAGCGCCTGGCGCCAGCCACGGCAGCACTGTCGAGGTGACGGGCCTGAACAGAACACGTCCGGCGCTGGTGTCCGCGGCTGGTATCGGCATCGCTAATGAGGCCCGCTGGCCGTCCCGGCGGGACGGCCCTCACCGCTCATCGAACCGACAGCGACCACGCGCTCGTCACGGATCGCCTTGCCGGT
Source organism: Byasa hedistus (assembly GCA_029286795.1). Classification (NCBI taxonomy): domain Eukaryota; kingdom Metazoa; phylum Arthropoda; class Insecta; order Lepidoptera; family Papilionidae; genus Byasa; species Byasa hedistus. The sequence continues at coordinate 31,050 of JAGSMW010000116.1, forward strand.
CAGGACAAAGCCTCCGGCTACCGTCGTTCTGTCGAGGGCGAAGTTGCGCTCCATGCGCACCTCGCCCTCGACCCCTTGGCGCGGCATTTGTCCGCAGACGCCCGAGGTGCAGGAATAAGTGCACTTCACCCGGCCGCGAGGAGGCCGCGTCAGGAGCTGGCCCTGGCCGCGCGGTGAAGGGGATTTCGCGCGATAGGCCGTGCGCACCAGGGTGTATGTCCGGGCGGTGGCGGCGGCGAGCGTCGCCGGGCTGGACTCTGCACCACGGCCCCACCTTGGCCTGTCTGCGGCCGGCAGGGCCACGCCGAATCGCTCGATGTGGATTGCGCTCCTCGGCCACGCCCGCCGCGGCCGCAGGCGGCTCGGCCTCGTCGTTCATACTGAAGGGTCCGCAGATGTTAGACATGGTCGATGTTCGCTGCCGGCACACGCCTTCAGGAATTCGGGGCGATCTTGCGCGGTTCCATCACGCCCATGTTCAGCGGCAGGTCGGTGTGCTCGTCCGAGAACACATGCTGCAGCGACCATCCGCGACATGTAGCGGTTCTTGAGGTCCCTCTTCTCCTCCTTGAACTGGTGTACTGCAGCTGCAGGTTGCCGTAGATCAGCGTGAAGCGGCTGGCGGCTCGCGCGCCAGCACGGTCTTCATGATGGACAGGATTGGCGTGGATTTCCGCTGCCGCGGCGATGCCCACATGGTGGCGCTGCGGCCCCCGGGCTCGATGGGCACGAAAAAGCGGCCCTGGGGCGCCACTGACCTGCAGCGTGTCACCGGGGCGCAGATGCTCGTTGATCCAAGTTGGAAACTGGCCGCCGCGCACCTTGCGCACGCCCACGCGCAGCTCGCCGTATCCACGCCTGCGCAGATGGAGTAGCTGCGGCCAGGTGCCTGTCCGTCGTCTGGTGCGCAGGTGAGGTACTTGGCCTGGGGTGACGAATACCTCGCGCAGCGGCGTGGCGGCACGTCGAGGATACGACGCACGGCCTCGCCGTGGTCGGGCTGCAATGTGCGACACGCGCAGCGGCTGGACATCGTGGTCGTGGTCATATCGTCTTGAAGTGTTCGAAGGGTTCGCGCGGCAGGGTCCAGGCAGCGGTTCAGGGCCTTGCAGGCCTGTGGCCCGAAGGGCCGACAGCCGCGCGGTGTGCGCGCTGCCGCAGTGCGGGCAGGCAACTGGCTCGGGCACGGCAATGCCCTGGCGGCGGCGCACCAGGCGGAGGGGCGAAGGTGCCTTCCGGCAGGCCGGAGTCGCCACACAATGCGCCCGGGCTGCGCGATTGCCCGTATCGGCGTCAGCTTCGGCCGCCGTCGTCGCTGCAGTCGCGTCCTTGGGTCCAGGCGGGGCGGCGGTCGTCACAGCGGGCGCGCGCTGGCCCAGGCCTATCGGCCGTCTCTGGCCTCTTTCCCGTCTTTCGCTCGATTACCTCGGTGGCGGGGCAGTCCCGAGTAGTGGGCGTGAGACGCATCTCATGCCCTGGCCTTCGGTGCAGGGGCATGACCTCGCGCACGAATGCCCGCCGCAGCTCGCAGACCGAGATCACGGCACCTCGGATCATGCACGTCCTGCAGGCGAGGCCCAGGCCAGCTCTTCTCGCTCGGCCAAGGCGGATGTTACGGCCACAAGCGTGCGCGGAGCCATCACCACACCCGCCCGGGATGGCGCGCTGTCGGTGCTGCAATCTCGGCCAGGATGAAGCCTCATGTGGCCTCGCTGATGCACGCCGTTGCGGCCCTGCTGTCGGAAGGCGTCTTCGGGGCCGCACATGTCCAGCGTGGCCTCCTGCCGCAGGGCGGCCATTTCGGCCTGCCAGTGTTCGCGCAGCTCGGACCAGGCCGGGCCCAGGCCGCTGGCGCGCGCGGCGCGTCCGTGGCAGATCGGTCTGTGAACAGCTCGGCCGCGTAGTCGCCACCCAGCTGGGCAGGGCCGCCTCCATTCGCTGGGCGCGATCCTCGGTGCCGTCGCCCAGTCGAACCACCCAAAAAATCCCCGACAACTTGCTGCTCGTGGTAGCGCGCTTCACCTTGAGCGCCTTGGCGGCGATGGCGGCCACTCGGCGTTCGCTGGGAGTGCACCAGGCGCTCCCACATCAGGCGCATCCAGGTGGCGGCCATGGCGTGCGCAAGCACGGTGAAGGCGAAGTCGCCGCGCGGCAGCTCGGCCCAAGCGTGGCGTTGAAGTAGTCGGGGTCGCGCTCGTCGCGCCGAAAGGCGAGCTGGTTCCTCAGTCGGGGCGCGGCCTTCAAGCTGGCCGTGCGCGGGTTCGCAGCGCACGCGCCTGGCCGACCAGGTTCCAGCGCATGTTTGTCATGGCAATGTCCTCTTCGAGGATGGGCGCGTGGCGCACCAGCTGGCCCTTGCGCTGGGCCAGATCAGGCAGGTATCGCCCAGGCGCAGCAGGGGATACTGCACCTCGGGACGGGCGTCCCGATGGAGCTGGAGGAGGCGGCGGCGGTCATAGGCTGCACCCCCCCTCCACATGTGGTGCCACCGCGTGCGGGGCAGCTGGTAGAAGGTCGGAAATGGCGGTAGACCTTGTCCTGGGCCGGGTCGAAGAACATGTCCTTTTTGTCGCGGGGTCGCTGGCCACGAGCTGGTCCGAGCGCACCACCCCGCACCTCACATGCCCTCCTGCGCCGCGTGTAGACATCGCGCGCCATCTGCAGCGCCATCTGCGGTCGGGCCGCGTGCAGGCTGCCGCAGTGCTTGTTGGTCCAGGCCCGGCTTGCCTGCGGACAAAGACTTCCCACAGTTCCCACATCCCACAGCGGCCATTCGTTTTGGTGATGTTCTGTTCGGCGTGGTCATGCGGCTCCTTGCGGGTCTGGTTTCTCTGTGTCTGCTTGCGGGCTGGGCCAGGGCGGCCTCTCGCGCAACCCAGGCGCCTTCGTCCCATGCCTTGACGGCGGGCGCCCAGGCGCTCGCGGTGCAGGGGCGTCTCCGCGTCACGCGCCAGAACTCGTCCCAGTCGATGGGGCCATGGTCATGGGCCTGGGGGCCTTCGTTTCCATTTCAGGTCGGGGTCGGGCATGTCACGCCTCACACCTTGGCCTGGTCCACACCGGTGGCGTCGATGAACTTCCTGGCGCAGCGAGCGTCGTTGGAGATGCTCTTGATGCCCGGCAGCGCTGTCACTGCCGCTGTTGGGCGAACTGGTCGTCGTGTGCGGGAGCCGAACTCAGATGGACGGCACCACCAGCGGTTGACGGCGTCCTGCACCATGGCCTTCTGCGCCTCGGTGCCCCTGCTGCATCATGGTCAGCACGCCCCTCGTAGCCCTGCTGGCGCTGGTGAAAGCTCTCCTCGCGGCAGATTGCGCACCATTGCCGCGCGTAGGGCGCGATGGGTGGAGCAGCGGCGATGGGCACCTGGTTCATGATGGCCGCGCCATCCACCAGCCAGCCGATGTTGCCCATTCGGCCCGTATCGGGGGTAGTTGAAAAGATGGAGCTTGTACTTGGCCTTGCCCGTGTGCTGCGCGTGCAGCAGCATCTGGTCGCGCTGCCCTGCCGCCCCATCGTCTCGGCGGCGGCGTAGAGGGAACCGGCCATGGCCCCCTCGTCCTGCCCTTTGGCCGCAAGGATGGGGCCTTGCGCTTGAGCGTGGGCGCGCGCGGCTGATCCAGTTGCCCTCGGGCAGCATGCCGACGATCTCGCTGTGCGCGTGCTGGCTGATCTGGCGCAGCAGCGTCTTTGTGCTGTATTGTCGGTGCATTCCAGTCCTTGGCCTCGAATGAATTCGTCCGCCGGCATCGATCGCCTTGTCAAAGCGCTGCTGCATGCGCATTCGTCGCCGAAAGGCGCACGCACGGACTTTTGCCGCCACATCCGCCCGCTTCCTTGCCCAGGTGTCCATGGCCTGGGTAATACATGGCGAATCTCCTTTGATTGAAATGTTGACGACGGCCGGGGTGCTCAGCGGCGGCCGCCTGCGTACACGCGCCGGGCCTGCCGGTCTGCGTGCGCTCGATGGTGTCGGGATCGAAATACGCGCACTCGCCGTGGAAATGCCCCAGGGTCTTGATGCGCTCTGCACCCACTGCGGCGATCTCGCCGCGCTCCGGCAAATCGCCATGCCTCGCCGCTGCGGCTGCGCTCGCAGTTTGCACCTCGCGGTGTCCCGCATGCCTTCACGCTGATGTTTCATTCTTTGATTCAGGCCCGTGGGCTGGCATTGGCCGCACGATTTCCTCGATCTGGGTAGGAAGGACTATGACGCCCGCGGTGAATCATCTGTCGTCGCTGCGCCCAACGATCTTGCCCATGCGCCGGAAGCTGCGCGAGTCGGCGCCAGCGCCGCGTCAAATCCCGCGTGCGGTAGCGCACGATGGGCCATGGCCTCCTTGGACAGCGACGTGAAGACCAGCTCCGCCTTTTTCCCCCCCCTCCCCCTCGCTTCCATCGGGCGGCACCTCGCCGTGTCCGGTCGATGATCTCGGGTAGAAATGGTCTTTGCCCAGATCACCGGTCCGTCCTTGCCTCCACGCCTTACGCTGGCACGCCCGGCCCATGACTTCGGAACAGGCCGTAGATTGATGTCCACGGCATCCAGCCCGCCTTGGCCCCGATCTCGCGGCGCATGGCCTCGGTCCCATGGCTCGGCTCGAAGATTGCCGATCTTGAGCGAGCTCTCCTCGCGCGGGTCCAGGCCCTGGCCTGCTCTCCTCCACGATCACCTGCATGTAGCTGGGCGTGACCATATGATGTCGGGCCGAAAATCTGATCAGCTTCCCTGCTTTTCGGTCTTGCCCGCCGACCTGGGCACCACGGTGTCCAGCCCGCGCCGCTCGGCGCCGTAGTGCCGCCCAGCCCGCCCGTGAACAGGCCGTAGCCGTAGGCCACATTCAACCATGTCGCCGGGGCCGCCCGCCCGCCGCGCGGATGATGCGCGGCCACCTAGGTTGGCCCAGTTTCGATGTCCTTCACCGTGTAGGGCCCACGCCGTGGGCTTGCCCTGGTGCCCGAGGAGCATGCACGCGCGCCACCTTCTGGCGCGGCAACGGCGAACATGCCGAACGGGTATTCTCGCGCATGTCCTTTCTTGGTGTGAAGGGAAGCGGGGCCAGTTCGGACAGCGTCGCAGGTCTGGACGGATGCACGATCCCTTTCTCGTCAAGGCGCGGCGTTAGGTGCGGCAACTTTTTTGTCGTATGCATCTTCCGGTGCGAACCACGCAGGCGCGGCAGCTGCAACGAGGGCGATCTCGTCGCGGCTGGCGGTTTTCGAGTGCGTCCGAGGGTCAAGCGGCCGGGGGCGGGCGCAGTTCTTTGTTCATCGGGTTTCTGGCGTCGTGAGGCAAGGGGTTCAAATAATTGACCGCACCGGACGGTAGGATTATAAGATGCAGCTTTCTTGAGCAACAAGGCTTGTTGTCTCGGTACTAACCAACCCCTGATAGCGACGCGCCCCACAATTTCCACCCATGAGACATCCCATGCCCGCCCACGCCCTCTAAAGGAACGCCAACCGCCCCCTGCTCGACGACGCCCTGCAAGGCCCTTTCTTTCCCCCGCTCGGGTCCACTGGTCGCCCTTCCCGAGGCGCCCTCGCCCAAGGTGTATGGCGAGACCGCCGGCCCAGGGCCATGCGCCGTGCAGTCGCCTGTTTGCCAAGGACTATCCGCTGCGCCATCCCGGTGAACGCGCCCTCGTGGCCACCAGCAATCGCCCTATTGGCGTGCCCTGTGGACATCCGCTAACCAAACCCCGCGAGTGCGATGCCCAGGCTCTGGTGGATGCCGCCCAGCGGCCGAGCCCGCATTGCGGCGCGGGACGCCGCCAGGGCCGCACCGGCGTGTTGCTGGATGCGCTGACGCGCATCCACCAGCCGCACTTCGGATGGGCGCGCATGCCGTGATGCTGACCACGTGGCCATGGCGCGATGATAGGCCTTCCATTCCGGCGTCCCCCCATGCCAGGACCGTGCCCTTTACGCCCATTTGCCGTGTCCTGGAAGCCATGGCCACGTGCCTGCCGAGGCCGTCTGGCAAAGCCAGGGCAATGCATGCTCCCCGTGCTGCACAAGCGGCTCGAGACGTTGGGCGTGGCTGGGGGGGCCCCCCCCCCGCTGGTCATCGGCGGCTGCGCCCACCTTTCCGACCTGGAACACCTACCCGGGCCTGTCGCCGGCGCTGGCCAGGGCAACCCCGTGATCGTCAACCCCACCCCAACGCCGTGCTGCGGCTGCGCTCACCGGTGAGCGTGCCTGCGCGATGTGCTGAACCGAGCAGGGGGCCTGACCCCAACCTCGTGACCCTGTCCGTGGCGACAAGCCCGAATTGACCCAGGCCCTGGCCACGCCCGCTGCCCGTGGCCCTCCATCGACTTCACGGGCGGTAATGCCTTCGGCCAGTGGCTGCAGCGCATGCGCCGCAGGCACGCCTGTATGCGATATGGCCGGCGTGAACCTGGGGTGATCGAGTCCCACCGATTTCCTAACGCAGGGCATGCTGCGCAATCTGGCCCTGTCACTGTCGCTTACAGCGGCCCAGATTTGCACCATCCACGCAGACCTGTGATTCCGGCCGGCGCATGAACTGAACCAGGTCGCACAATAGCTTCGAGCAGTCGGCGCCGATACATGGCCGCCGCCATCGCCAGTTTCTGGCCGATCCCCCAGGTGGCCTTACCGTGCTGGGGCCGCCATAGGCTCTGCGCGACCGTGGATCGCGTGGAAACAGGCGGCCAACGTGGGCCGCGCCGTGCGCGCCTCGCAAAAGCTCACCCATCCCGAGTACCACGCAGCCGAGTTGGCGCACGACCCGCGCTGCGCTCGCTGGACGTGGCGTAACGCTGCCATCATAACGAGCGGCGAATGCTTTCGGCCCTGTCTCCTACCTGGTGGCCGTTGCCATCGGCCCAGGGGGCCGCGCAGCGAGCTGCCGACGCAGCGTGCGCGCGCATTCGCGATGACGCTGTGCCTGGTAACTCCACGAGCGGGGGGGGGGCCTTTGTCGATGCTGTGGCGGCCCTCGAGCGCTGCGCTCCGCGCGTCGGCCCTGTCCCTCAACCTCACGCCGTGGCGTGATGGTCAAAACCATGTCGGCAGGCTTCTCGGACTTCCACGCCACGGGCGGGCAATCCCGCGCGCCATGCCAGCTACGAACAAAACACCCCCCCCTTGCCTTCGTGGCCGACCGCTTTTTTTTTTCGTGGTCCGTGCAGCGCAGGTGGTAGGGGAGCGTGCCGAGCCGATGCCTGGCGGGCCTTGCGCGCTTCTTGCCGTCAGACGCTGACCGCTCGCACGCCGCCGCAGAACAGCTGGGACACCATGGTGCCAATGGGGGCTCATGGTCCACGTGCCGCCGGCTGACGCCAGGTGAAGGTCCGTTGATCATGCCGACCAGCAGCAATGGCCAGGGGGGCTTGCCCAGGGCGCTTTCGGCGGGCTCGCCGGCGCACCTGGGCTATGGTCTGCGCAAGGCTGCGGACCACGCGGCGCTCCACGTCCAGATTCGCTGCTGGTCCTTCCTCGCCAGGAAGCGCACGTCTCGTTCAGCACGCGGGTGGGCATTCTGGGCCTGCGTACTCCCTGCCGAAGCCGCTGATCAGCGCATGCATCCCGCTGCTCGATCGGCATGGGCCTGCAGGGTGTCGTGGACCAGGGCTGCGAGGCGTCGCACATGCTCTTCGGCAATGCGCACGGCCAGGTCGTGCTTGTCGATCACATATGGTAGAGCGTGCCTGGAGACGGCCGCAGGCCGCAGCCACCTCGTTCATAGGAGGTCCCGCCATATCCGCGCTGGCGGACACTGGGCGGCGTGGGAGAAGGAATCATTTTCACGCTGGCCACGGTAGCCTCAGGGTCCGTACGCGTGCCATGCGGGGCGTCCTTTTCGTAGGTTGTCGTTGCCAAGGTCCGCCCGTGCGGCCGGTCCGGAATATGGCGGCGCGCGGCCGCGCCCCCGCGATTCACCAGTTTTCAGGGATAGGTCAAAATTGCGGGCTTCGCCCACGGTCGGGCCGGCCATCCTGCCCCTTTTTACGTCCCCGCTCGCCGTCGCTTTTCCATGTGCCCGCCCACCTGCTTGTCCCAAGTCCACGCTTCCGGCCCCGGTGCTGGTGGTGGGGACAGCCTTCTGATCCCCACCGGCTGCAGTCCGTCTGGGCCACTGGGCTACACGACCCGATGCCATGCTGTTCGCCGGCTCCCTGGCGCAGGCCCGCCGCCTGCCTGGCCGATCCCGTGGCCCCTGCCTGGTGGAACCTGGGCCTGCCCGACGGCAGGGCAAAAATCGGCCTAATCGCCGAGAAATTCGGCAGCGCAGACCCTGCCGTGGGCATCCTTGTGATCTTCGGCCTGAGCCCCGGAGGACGCCATCCTCGCGGGGCGCTGCGCGCAGGCGCCAACCGCTATGTGCGCAAGGAAGCGACGACCCTGGAAGTGTCGCTGTCCATCCGCAGCGTGCTGCGCGGGCGGCGGCGCCCATCGACCCCTTCATCGCGCGCCCGCGTGATCGCCGAGCTGCAGGGCGCGGCAACCGGCCACGCCGGATAGCGCGGCAACCGAGTCCCCGCTGAGCGCGTCGCGAAACCAATCCTGCGCCTGTGGCCGATGGCCGGACCAACCGCGGATCTGCCAGCAGCTGCCCCTGTCGCGCTACACTGTGGAATGCCACATCAAGCACATCTACTACCCGCAGACTGGCCGTGTCCTCGCGCACGCAGGCCGTCAAACCAACGGCACGCGTGCCGCGGATTGCTGGCCTGACGGCCATTGGCTGGGGCGCGTTGGTTCGGCCTGGTGCGGACTCTTTCAGCCTGGGCCTGGCGGTTCTCTCTGTGCGTAACCTGCGCCTTGGCCCAGGCCGCCTGCCGCATATCCGGTCCCATTCCATCCGGCCAAGGCGCAGGCCTGGGAAACCTGCCGCCCATCGCCAGCGCTTGTACGGCGACCTGCACAACGTGACCCTGCCCGACCACTGGCTGGACCGCTGGCCAGGCTACGCGGCGCCCGTCTGGTACCATACCTCATCGACTGGCCAGCGCGGCTTCCCTCACCCCCCGCTGGCCTCCGCTGCCGCCTTGCCACCTCTGCCAACCACCGGCTCCCCGCTGCCGCAGATCCCTGGGCGCTGGCCCTGCACTCTGGTCATGGCCGGCGAGGTCTTCGTAACGGCGACCTGCTGTGGCGCGAACCGCAACCTGCGTCAGCCCCTGTCGCGCAGCTGGAACCTGCCGCGCTTTGGCTGCTGCCCGAATCCGCCTGCATCGGGACCAACAGCGTGTGGAATCCGCGTGCACGGCCGGTGCCGAGCAGACTCCGTGGCCTGGGCTGTTCGGCCTGGCGAGCCCGAGGCTCTGCGCCAGTGGCACGAGCAGACCTGGTGGAATCCCAGCGCACCTTTTTGCCATGAACATCGTGTCTCGCTGGTGCTGGGCTGTGCGTCGCCTGCCTGGCTGCAGCGGCGCGTCAGCAAGGCTTTGGCTGGTACGCGCTCATGCCTCTGCTGGTCTCTGGTTCCTGTCCAATATCTGGCCACCGATGCCTGGCCCTTCTCCCCGACACCTGGCCGTGTCAACTGCGTCCAAATATTGCTTTTCTTTCTTGCGGCTGTTTTTCGGCCAAGCTTTTTGCCTGTTCACCTGGCGCTCGGCAGCTGCACCTGCCCCGGCTGGAAAAGCTGCTGTGGGCGGGCTGACGCGGCCGGCATGGCCGCCGCCATCTTCTTCGCGCCCTGGTCGCTGGTGGCCGGCGTGCTGCACATCGCCTGGTGTAACTTCGGCATCGCTGGGCCGGTTGGTCGCTGCTGCACTTTTCCGCTGCACGCCTGGCGCACGCGCGAGCCGGGCCACCTGGTCTACGGCGGCCTGCCTGCTGGTCTTCTGTGCGCGGGCCTGGCACGACAGGCTGGCCTCAAGAAGTGATTAAGCCCCGCCACTCCCTGGATGCCCTATACACCGCGCCGGACCATGCGGCCCTGTCCATGGTCTGGGCCGGCAAGTTCGTGCTCAGGGCATCGCCGCATCGAACAGTTCAACGTAGCTGTACCGACAGCGTGGTCGCGTTGCCTGCACGAGCTCGGCGCACGCTGGCGCGCGAGCATGCGCTGCGCTCAGCCACTCGCGCTGCAGAACGGCATGCACTGGCGGCACGACCTGCCACGACAGCCTGGGCGCTCCCTGGTGCGCTCCATCGCCATGGTGGAAACAGCGGGCGGGCCCCCCCCCCCATGCACAGCCGCCAGTTTTCCTGTCGTTGCTCAAGCTGCTGCGCGACGACCTGCCCAGAATGATCGGCATCGGCACCACCGTCTCCTCAACCGTGCCGGACACGCCCCAGTCCTGGGATCGCACCCGCTGCGGCCGCCAACCGCTTTTGGCCATCTGTTCGCTGCGCCTGGACATGCAGTCCGACTGGCAGGTGCCGACCGCCTGTCCGCAGCCCGCCCCGGTGTCGCTGCAGTGCCTGGCGCTGACGCGCGTGCCTGGAGGAAGCGCTTTTGCCAATGTGCAAGCACAGCCGCGCCCAAGTGCGTGCAGGTGCAGGTTTGCAGTGGCCCGAGCCGCATTGCTGATGCTGCGCTCACCGACGACGCACGGCGCAGGCTTTGACTGGCTGCCGTGTCAGAGTCCGGCATGGAGTGGGCCTGGCGCAGCATGCAAGCGCGCCTGCAGCGCCTGGGCGGCCATCTGGACATGGATTCGAACCCGGCGCCCCGTGCTGGCCGCCTGGTGCCCGTGCCCGGCGATCCCTGCACGACGACGGCCACGGAGCAGGCCACCCTCAGAGCGCGAAAAGCGCCCTATCCCCGCACTGACGCCGGCCGGCCTCAGCAATCATCGTCGAAATACTCCAGCGTGAGCTGGTTGCCGTCAACGTGGGCCTTGACAGGCTGCCCGGCGAATCGCCCTCGGCAACAAGCTGAGACCCGTCGCCATCCCAGTGGCTTAGCAGCATGCTCTGCGAACCCAGGCTGACCTGCAGCCCCCGCCGCCTCGTCTGGCAGCTGACCTGGGGCCGCCCCGTAGAAGCGACTTGGCGTATCTGCCCACATAGGCGTCCAGCGGCCGGGCGGGCGGGAAGCCTGGGCGGGTCTTGCCCACCATTCCGCCATGCGCTGCATGCTTGGTGCCAGCCGCTTGTCCAGATGCTCTCCCCAGTCCTGGCGCTGGCGGCCCCCTTCGACCTGGTCCAGGACTGCGAGACCACATCTCGGCCGGCCGTTGCATCGCCGTTTGGTCAGTCAAGCACACCACGATGCCCAGCTTGAGCTCAGCATGAACGGGCGAAGCTGGTCGCGCTGCCAGTGCCGAAGGCAACCCGGTTGGCTGTAGGTGGGGCCCCCGCCTCGAACACGCCCACGTTGAGCCGAAGCCGTCGTAGCGCCAGGCCTCTCCGTTGCCGGCCGGCGAACTGCCGCATCTGCGGCGACAGCGCCGTCGCGGGCCTGCGCATCTACGCACCCTGGCGGCCCTCGATCTGGCCCTCGTCGCCGCAGCATGGTCATCCAGAGCCGCCATGGTCGCGCCCGTGAGCTGACGCCGCCCGCAGCCGTACTTCTCATGCGTGCCGGCGCACTGGCCCCTTCTTCCCCGCATTGACGCGCATGTGGCCTGCCGCGCGTTGGCGCCATGCCCTCGAAATCGGCAAACGCGAACTGTCTGGGTCATGCCCAGCGGTCCGTAAGACGGGCCTGCTGCGACAGCGCGGCCAGGACTGTCCCGCGATGGCGGGCCACGGCCTCGGCGCCCGTGGTCAGAGGCCGAATGTTGCCTGTAGCGTACTGGGTGCCACGGGCCGCAGCGGCAGATAGCGCAGGCGCTCCAGGATCTGGCGCTGGGCTGGGTAGCCATCTCCCTCCTCCAGCGCATCGCCGGCCTGGCCGGCCGGCCCGAGCGGTGGGGCATACATTCGCCCATGTGAGGCTGGGCCGCGTCTGCGGTCCTCCAGCGTCCACCAGGGCAGGCCTGCTGCAACGCGCGTGTCCCAGGACACTCGCGCGGGCCCACCTGCTGGCGCCACCACGGTGGCGCGCCCACGGACTTGGAGACCGATGCGAGCTGTGAACAAACGTTGTCCGCAGCCACGGCCAGCGACGAGCCCAGACGGCGCACGCTGGCCCATGGGCCCTGGGCATAGACCAGGCGCCCTTCATGCACACCGCCACAAGCCACGCCTGGTCACACGTCCCTGCGCGCATCTGCGCGCGCACCTGGCCATCGAGTTGTCGAGCGCACGCTTGGACGCGGGTCCTTCACGGGCGATCTATGGGGTCGCCCCAGGACACCTCGCCGTTGCATCAGCGTGGCCACGGCGCCCAGGGCCGCTCCCGAAATGCCGGCGCGCAAGAATCGATGAGGCCATTGGGTCCTCCTGTGGTGCTGTCGTGAAGACAAGGAAAAAGAAAAAGGGGCTTGTGCCGCCCCCCGTTACGATAGCAAAACGCGCCGGGCCGAATCCTTCCGCTGCCCGGCGTCATGGGCCGCACAGTGCCGCGTCAGTGCTTGCATCAGTGGCGGATCCACCGCCGCGCATGATGCCGCCGCCCAGGCACACGTCGCCGTCGTAGAGCAACGCCGACTGGCCGGGCGTGCCGGCCCATTGCGCGGCTCGGAAATCCAGCCGGAAGCCCTCGGGCGTGGCGCCCGAGATCAGGGCCGGCGATCGGGCTGGCGGCTAGCGCTTTTGGAGCGTAGGCCTGCCCTCGCGGCGCGTTTGGCCGGCCAGCCCAGCTGAACCTGCATGTCGCCAGCAGCTTGACTGCGACAGCAGCCATTGGTGGTCATGGCCCTCACCACGCGCGCGTGTTGTGTCCAGCTTCCTTGCCGGCCACTAACCGGGCTCATCTGGTCGCCGCCCTCCGCGCGGCGCGCCCTTTTCCTTGACGGGCGCCGATGCCCATGCCCGAGCGTGGCCGCGCGTGTAGAACGACAGCCCACATGCTTGCCGCTTGCGGTTGGGTCGTCTGAGGATGTTTCCTCCGGGCTTCCTTGCTGATTGTAGCTGTTCAGGAAGTCGCGGAACGGCGCTCTTCCGATGAAGCAGATGCCCGTGGAGCCTTCTTCTTCGCGGTGGGCAGCCGAGTCTCGGCAATGCGGCGCACCGCTGGTCTTCTCATCTCGTCCCACGGGGAACATGGACTTGGATCAGCTGTGCCTGGTTGAGGCGGTGCAGGAAGTAGCTCTGGGTCCTTGGCCGGGTCCATCCCCTTGAGCACTCGAACAGTGCGTGTCGGGTTCTGGCGCACGCGGCGTAGTGGCCCGTGGCGATCTCTCGGCTGCCCAGGCGCGGCGTGGGTCCATGAAGGTCCCGGCCTTGAACTTGATCTCGGCTTGCACAAAGCAAGTCGGGGTTGGGCGTGCGCCGGCCTGGTACTCCGCGCAGGACCTCGGCGAAGACTCGGTCCCTTGTACTCGAGGCGAAGTTCACATGCCGATCTCGATGCCGACCACGTCGCCACGACGCTGGCGGCAATCGACGAAATCGACATTGGACGATCAGTATTCGCTGTCTCGTCATCTCCCCCGTTCTTCATGAATGATGCACCACTTCATGCCCTGTTGCTTGAGGAGTGGGCCGTGACAAGCGTATTCCACACCTCCCGACAGGCCCACCCCCACGACGCGGTTTAGTCATGGGCAGCGATTATCCCCGCGCCGTCAAAGGCTGCGCGCCACGGCTTTGCATTCCCCTGCGCAGCAAGAATAATTGCCTCTGCCCCCTAGTAAACGCCCGCATGCGCTAGACGACCTGACCGATCTCAAGCTGTTCATGGCCATCGCCCAGGCCGGCAATCTCTCGCGTGCCAGCCAGGCGCGGCACCGACGCCCTCGGCCGGCCAGCCGCGCCTGCGCACTTGGAGAGTCCCCTGGCTGCAGCTTTCACAGCGCGAGCACAAGGGCATCGGCTTACCGAGGAAAGGCCACGACATGCTCGAGCATGCGCGCGGCGTGTTTCGCTGCCACCATCGACGGCATGGAGGCCGAGGCCGCCCTGGCTGGCAGCAGCCTTCAGGGCAGGCGACGCTGGCGGCCACAGCTCTCCACCTCCACATGCACGGCCTTCTTCCTCGGCCCCACATCGGCGAGTTCCTGACCGCCTTTCCCGAGGTGAACCTCACCCCTGTTGGAGCAGACCACGAGACGATTGCCGCCACGTGGCCGAGGGCGAGCCGACCTGGCATCTACGCGGCGGAGCCCATGGCGGCGCCGTGCATGCTGACCTTTGCGCTGGACCGCCTGGTTGGTGATCGCCCCGCCGTCCACCCTGGTGCCCCCCAGCCGGCGAGAGGCAAAAGACGACGGCGATGCCCTTACTGCCGGTTCTTTTCGAACCCTGTCCCATGCCTTCGTGTGCATGGCGGCTGCGGCAGCAGCAACTACGGCCTTTTGCGCGAGCTGGCCAGCGCCATGGCCGGCCGCTGCGCTGCCGCATCCACGTGGACCGATTTCACCTCCATCGTTGGCGGCTGGTCTCCGCAGGGCCGTGGCTGGCCATCCATTCCGCACAGCATCTACCGCAGGCTCGGCACCGGCGCATGCGTTGGCCTGCTTCCGCTGGCGTGAAACTGGGCACGGCGCCCGCTTGCAGCTGGTGGCGCTCCCGAACGGCCGCTGACGCCCACCGCGCAGCGGCTTCTGCGCATCTTTCTGAAAGGGCTGCCGCAAGTCCTAGCCCTGCCCGGCCTGGGTTCCGTGCTGGACCTTTGGGCCTTGGCCGCTTGCGTTCCAGGAATGCGATTCATGTGTGCTGTCGGCTCGCCCGGTTGTTGAAGCCCCGCGCCGAACCTCGGGCCACGCTGTCGGTGATTGCCGAGTCCGTCACGCCTTCCCTCCCAGCGGCCGCAGCAGGCGCTTTTGCTGGCGCGCGCCTCGATGCCGATCCCGCCCAGCCCCTCGGCAATTGCTCGATGCTCGCATCCAGCTGGTCGCCGGTCCCGCATTCGTTGAGCAATCCCACGCCGGCCTGCAGGCAACCGATGTTCTTTTCTCGCCGTGAAGCCAGCAGGCATCTGGCGCTCGTGCCGCCGAACCTGCGCCGGGCATCATGGCGCGTGGAATCACCGAAAGGAATGCCACCTTGACTCTCGGGCAATGCCCCCACCACGGCAATCATCGGCCCCGATGCGCAGGTCTGGCCGCCATGGCCAGCTCCAGCCCGCCGCCATCGTATGGCCCTGCAGCCTGGCGATCACGGGCAACTGGGAAATGCCGCCCGCGTTGTCACGGTCGCGCCGCCCGCTGATTTGAAGGCGCGGGCCGAGGCGCGTTGAGCGACGGAGCCATCTCGCGGATTTCCCCCCCGCCAAGAAGGCGCGCGGTGCCCGATCGCGCAGCACCAGGCAGTGGCAGATATCGGGGCGCTCCTGCCAGTTCGGTCGGCCATTGCGCGGTCCAGCGCGCGGATCACGGGGGTGTGCCCGGATGTTTCAGTCGGCCGCGCCCGTATGGTGAGCACGGGCCGGGGGGGGTCTGCGGGGTGGGAAAGGTCACTTGTGGCATGCACGGCAGAGATTTCCCAAAGTTTCTCGAATCCGATGTCGCGGATCACTGGGACCGGGGGGGGGGGGAGAAGGGGGAGGGATGCGCGGTTGGAGCGCTCCCATGTAGGGGCGCTGAAATTGTCGCAGGGGGCTCCCTGGAAGTGGGGGCCACGAACAGGGGGCCCTGCGTGGCTACTGGTATGTTCTGTGATCAGCTCGGGCTTTGCAAGGTCTGCGCCTGGCTTCGCTGAGCCTGGGCAAGATGGCGGGATCGAGCCTTGGCAGGCCGCCAGGGCCGACCATGTGCACAGTTGTCGTTCATTGGGGCTTATAGACGCGCCTGGCATAGGTGGGTGGGCGACGCCCGTGCAGGCCGGCAGGGGGGCGCACGGGGCGGGGGGGGCTGGACAGCGGCGCACGATAATTGTATCGCACGCAGCTGTCGCGCCGCATCAGCGCGCCCGAGGACGGCAATGGTTGTCACACCACATCGGCTGGCCCCGCCATCAGGTCGTTGAGCGCCGGCCCCAGGCCTTTGTAGGGCACATGGGGTGAGGGTGGTGACGTGGTGCTGCCGAACAGCGCACGCTCAGGTGGCTGAGCCGCCATTGCCCGAGAGCCGTATTTGAGCTTGCCCGCGCGGCGCGCGCCTCGTCGCTCCAATCCCTGGCGCTCTTGTAGGCCGAGCCTGCGTGACCACCATCACGCCCGGCACGTTGGCGATGTTGGTGATGGGCTGTGAGTCCTTCACCGGGTCATACGCGGGCTTGGCGTAGACGTTGGGTTCACCGCATGGGCGAGCTCTCCACCCATCTCACCAGGGTGTAGCCGTCCGGCCGGCTGATTGGCCGCATAGGCCGAGACCGTGCTGCCCCGCCCGCGCCGGGGCGGTTTTCCACCACCACGGGCTGGACCCAGCGTCTCGCCAAGTAGCGGGCCGCCAACGCGCGGCGATCCCATCGGTGGCGGCCGCCCACCGCTAGGGCACACCAGGCGTACGGGCGCTCGTTAGTAGCTTCCTGCCCTGCCGCCCCGGCCGCCCCTGCCGCCCTCCCCCCCCCCTGCATATGCCAGCGGCATCCCGCCAGCGCGGCGGCTGCCACGGCGGCCTTCAGTGCTTTCATGCGTTTCGTCATCCTTTTTTTCCCCTTCTTGGCTTGTCGATTTCCTGGGGATTCAGAGGTCCTGCGGCGCCGCACCGAGCAGGGCGGCTGCGGCACTGGGAGCCGCTGCCGGCCGGCACCATGGGGTTGCGCACCAGCTTCACGTGCCAGCTCGAGTGCTCCACTTCTGCAGCATCTGGCGGTTGCCGACCTGCGGATGGGCGAGACCTGTTCCATGGTGTTTGATGCAGCCCCAGGGCACCTTGGCGGTGTCCAGCGCAGCGGTCAGGGCCTGCACGCCAGCGTCCCCAGCACCGCGCGCAGCAAGCGGGCGCAGCTGCGCCATGCCGGTCAGCGCGCGGCATTGGTGGCAAATGCGCTCGTCCAGGTGTCCAGTCCGTGCCCCCACACGAGCACAGGGCGGCGAACTGCCCGTCATTGCCGATGGCCCATGATAAATGCCCGTCCATTCGCAGGCGAACACCCGTAGGGCGCGCAATGGTATGGGCGTTTTCCTGCGTCGTCGTTTCTCGCCGCTGACCAGGTTAGTTTTGTGCCGCCCTGTTGGCATTCATGGCCACGGCCACGTCAGCAGCGCCAGGTCGATTGTGCTGGCCGCGCCCCGTGCGCTGGCGCTGTCACCACGCCGCCCAGCACGGCGCTGGTGTCTACATGCCCGTTCATGTCCACCACGGCCACGCCCGTGCGCATCGGCCCGCGCCATCACTCGCATCGCCATCGGCCCGTGTAGCCCAGAGGCCGCCCAGGGCCCTTGAACACATATTCCGTATCCTTGCTTGTGCTCACACGGCCGCTCGGCCGAAGCCCGTGATCGACAGGTAATCAGCCCGGGGTGATGGCGGCAGCGCCGCATAGTCCAAGGGCCGTGGCGCGCCACTCGCGCCGGGCTTGTAGTTTTCCACCAGCACGTCGCTCGCGATCGGCCGCCAGCAAAGCCAGCATTCGCGCGGCCGGCTCGGTGAAATCCAGCGCCACCGCCTGCTTCCGCGGTGTGGCAGGACAGGAGTGGCCGACACGGCTCGCCAACCGGGCGCCTGCACGAGGCGGGCCCCTGCGCGCGTGTCGTCCCCGGCCGGGACGCTCGATCTTGACACCATGCGCCCAGGTCTTCAAGGTTCCTGGTGCACCAGGTCCCCGCCAGATGCGGGACAGGTTCCACCACGCGCAGCCGTCGAGGCGCCGACAATCCCTGGGTTTGTTCTGGACTTCCATGCTCGCGGCATTGCGCGCGGTGGTCCTCGGTCTGCTTCATGCTGCCTTCGCCTGGGCTTTCATGCTGCTTGTGCTTGCGCGTCCAGCGGCTTGCCTGCCCGGCAGGCAGGGGACGGGTCTCGGCCAGGCGGCCGAACCCCTTTCTTGAATCGCCAAAGAAAGGGGGACAAAGAAGGCGACCCCGATGTCCGCGAACCCTTCGTTCGCTGCGGGCAACCATGCACCGGCCGCCTGCGGGGTTCGCCGTGAAACTCACTCGCGCGCGCGCTCCGTTCAGACAATCACGGCGAGGGCAGATGACGACTGGCAGCCGTCCTTCGGACAGGGACTGCAACCACGCAGACAACCCGGTGCAGGCGCTGACATACGGGGAGTTGCTGCGGGCGTCGCTTGTGCGCTCGGCCCCTTTACCGGGCATGCGCTACTGCTTCCTCAACGTTTCCCAGAGAACCGGCCCGACGGGCTTTGCTGCTCCTCCACCACATGCGCCACCAGCACGGCCGCCGCGAATGGACGGCAAAGCCGCGCATCACGGCGTGCACCTCGATCTCGCCCAGCAGGGCGGCCACGGCACCGTGGCATTGATGGTGATGGGCCGGCCCGCTGCGGCAAGCTGTTCCACGGCGGCCAGAGAGGAGTTCGAGCGCCGGAGGATTCTGGCCCGCCAGTTCGGGTTCGGTGCGCGGCCATGTCCAAGCAGCTGTAGGCGCGCGGGTCCAACGCTTGCAGGTGGTGGGCCAAAGCCGGGGACGGGGCTTTTCACGCCTTGTGGGTGGGGGCGATGGCGCGGCCTCGGACCTGGGGTCGGCGGCGGCGGCAATGCGGTCGAGCAGCGCGGCGCAGTTCTCCATGGTGCCCACGCAGGAGCTGCCCACGGCCCAGCTGCCGGCCGAGACGGCGTCCCTCAGTTCTCGGGCGCGCTCATGTAGATGAGGCGCGTGGCGATGGCGCTGGGCGTGAGGCCATGCTCCATGAGCACCAATGAGCACCACAATCGGCGATGCGCATGTCACGGGGCGCGGCGTGCGGCCCAGGATCTGCATCAGCCTCACCTCGGTGAAGGTCTTCTTGCCCATCAGGTCCTCACCAGGTCGGCATCGCGGTAATGCAGGCTGGTGAGGGTGTGGGTGCACAGGCGGGTGACGGGGGTTGGTGCGTGGCCATGGCCAGGTCTCCTTGTGATGGTGTGCGGGATCTAGCGGGGCTCCAGCGCAAGCTCGCCGGCACGGCCGTCTGAGCGCTTGCACACTGGCGAGCGTCGTCAGCTGCGTGAAAGGTGGATGCGCTTGGTGTCTGCCGGGGCCCAGGCGCTGGGGGGCGCACGAATGCATCAGTGTCTGCCCCGTCCGCCGCTGACGTTCGGGGCTAGTTCGGCGCGCAATTGCACGGCGGCCTGCACGGCCTCGCCCCAGTGATCGTCGGGGATGCCGAAGACCACGCACTCGTGCACGGCCGGATGCTGGCGCAGGGCGTTTTTCCACATCCACGGGATAGACGTTGAAGCCGCCCGTGATGACCAGGTCCTTCAGGCGGTCCTTGAGGTGCAAGGTAGCCCTGCTCATCGATCAGGCCCCGGTCCCCCGTGGCAGCCAGCCTTTCACAGGGTCTCGGCCGTCTTGCCGGGCAAGCGCCAGTAGCCGCTCATCAGCAGATCGCCGCGCGCCACGACCTCGCCCACTCGCCCCGGGGCAGCAGGCGGCCTTCGGGCGCCATGATGGCCAGGTCGCTGAACCGGTGGCCGGCCCACGGAGGGCACAGGCCTTCGTCCTCGAAGTCCTCGGGCCGCATGGCCGTGAGGATCTGCGGCCCGCCTCGGTCTGGCCATAGGTGGTGGCCAGCACGGGTCCGAAGAAGGCGCGCCATGGCGGATTATTTTCTCGGGCGGCATGCGCGGACGCCGTAGATGAGGCGGCGCAGGCCGGGGAAGTCCGCACGGCTGGCGCCCGGCAGCGCCATCAGCATGTAGATCAGGGTGGGCGGCATGAAGCACACGGTGCCGCCGCGCAGGGCAAAGGCCGCTCGCAAGGCCCGGCACCCGCACCGTCGAGCTCGAGGCAGCACATGCAGCCGCCCTGCGCCAGGATGGGCAGCAGATAGGTGGACGTGCCATGCGTGATGGGCGCGGCCATGACGTAGCGGTCATGCTCATCGAACCCCCAGGCCTGGATCTGGTTGGCAATGCCGGCCATCCAGGCGCGGCAGGGCTGCATCACGCCCTTGGGCAGGCCCGTGTGCCGACCGTGACTTGATGCCCTGGATGGCATCGGCGGGGCAGTTCGGGGCAACACGGGAACGGCGCCACTTTGCGCCTGCTCCAGCGCCGCTGTGGCCCTCGCCCACAAGCAACCAGTGGATGCCCAGGCCGCCCCTTGCACCAGTGCAGGGCCGCCGGACATCGCACCAGCACGATGGAGGCTCGGTGGCATCGATGATGCGGGCACCTCGGATGCGTGCTCTTCGGGGATTGAAGCGGACCCAGGACATTGCCGCTGGCCATCACGCCAGCAGGCGGCGATATGGTCTGCGCTGTTGCCCGCGCAGATGCCCACGCGGCTTGCAACGGGCGGGCTCAGCCTGAGGCCGGCCGCCAGCGCGCCACCTTGCGGGCCAGACTTCATAGCGCATGCAGCGCCCGGTGCGCGTGGCGATGCGCTGCGGCCAGCGCTCGGCCGCGCGCCAGAAGAAAAATCATGGGTTGCATGGGGGTCGTCTCCTTGTGGGGCGGTTGTGTCGAGCTTGTGCCGAACGTGTGTCGAACTATGGGGGTGGCGGCCCGAGGCCTTGACACCTCGCGCCAGCGCTTGATTCCGACGCGCCCAAAGCTGCGCATCTGCGCCGGGGTGACGGGCTCGGGGCGGGGCGGCCATCTCGCCCAGGCGCTGGCGCCAGCTCGGGTGCGCCAAGCGGTTTCAGGGGCATGGTTCCAGGCGCTCGATACGGAAGGCGGCGTGCCCGCAGGGGCGGCCAGGCCGAACCAGAATGCACGTCGAAAAGCCCGCCATAGCCGAGACTCCGCCCAGAGGGGCACATCGGGCAGCACCGGAGCGCAGGGCGCTGTGATGGGCGATCGCGCGCAGATTGCGGTCTGCACATGGGGCAGGGCGAGGGCGCGTTGTCGAACATGGAATCCACCTGCCCCCGCCAGCATGTCGGTGATGGCCGGTGGCGCTGGCCCCGGTGGGCACTGCAGCATGCGCAGGCCCGACAGCTGCCGGAATCATCTCGCCGACAGTGGCTCGACGCGAGCCGGCTGCCCGACAGAGCGAAGCTGATGCCGCGCACTCTGCCGGGCGTGGCGCACATAGTCGGCCAGTTCTGTATGGGCCAGGCGCGGCGTTGACCACGAGGATGTTGGGAATCTTGGCGATAGGCCGAGGCTCGAAGTCCTTGACCGGCATAGCCGAGACGGGGGTTAGAGCGAGGCCTGATGGTTGTTGGCAATGGTGTCAGACATTACAGCGTATAGCCGTCCGCCCCCCTTCCGCAGGGCGCCCGCGCCACGGCTTCGGCGCCCCCATTGCTGTTTGGCGCCCGTGCGGTGGTCCACCACCACGCTCGGCCCAGCTGCTCCCATCCTGGCGGCCACCAGGCGTGCGATCACGTAGGTGGGCGCGAAGGCGCATTAGGCCCAACACGACCGCACGGGCCGGGCCGGCCAGGCCGCCGGCTGCCGCACAGCACGGGCGCGGGCCGCCATCGCCACGCGTCGCGACGTCGCGGCGGCCATGCCGGGCCAGTGCGCAGGGAAGGAACAGGCCAGAGGCGCCGGCGGCGCCCACGGATTGAACGGGCAGGGGTGGTCATGTCTTGTCTCCAGGTGATCGTTCTGATGTCTGCTTTATGTGATTTGTCCGCTTATGTCCGCTTATGTCTTGCCTGTGTGGGCTTTCGACGGCCTGCGCACACTGCGCGCTGCAAGCAGGCCCTTTCTGCCATGCCTGCAATCACCGGGAAAAAATCTTTTCCATGCCTTCGCGCCAAGCACCAATCCAAACGTCCGGCAGCAGCGGACATTCCAGTCTCCGCCGACGATGCCGGCCAAGCCCGCACGCTGCGCCGTGACTGCAGGGTGCCGGAGCCGTGCTGGCCGCAGGCCGCGAGGGGGCCTGCCGTCGCTGACCTGTGCCGCGGCCACGGGATGGAGCGCGCCACGGTTGTACCGCCTGCTTGTCCAACCAGGTGGACAGCCGGCTATTGTGGCGCACAGGGGGGGCGCTTCGGTATGGCGGTCAGCGGCCACCGGCTGGCGGCCACGGCCGCCAGCGCAGGCCAGCCAAAATGGCCGTGCGGCGGCAGCCCGGCTGGAGCGCGTGAGAGCGGGCTGCCGCGGATGCGGCCTTTGCCATCGTGCGAGAAGGCGCCGGATCGCACTGCATCGCCCGCCATGTGGGCAGCATACGGTGCAGCAGATCCTGGTTGATCCAGGTGGGCACGAGCCAGCCGCTGGGCGTGGGAGGCGGCGCGGGCCTGGCCCTGCATGGCCGCCCTGCCCGATTGACGAGGTGCAGCCGCGAGGCGGCCAACGCGCCGTGCTGGAGCAGTACGGCGCATGACGCCCGAGCGCATGGCCCTGCTGGTGAAGGCCACGCGCCAGCCGGCTGGTCCGTCATCGGCAACCACGCCACCGCGGCGTGCTGGCAGTGGGCATGGCGGTGCGCAATGCCGAAGGCGCAGCCCGTGGCCGCCGTCAGCGTGGCCCCCTCCACGCTGGAGCGCATGCCGGCGAGCGCCAGAAGCTTGATTGCCGCCGCTCGATAGGCGAGGCCCTGGCGGCCCTGCTGCCGCGCCGGCATCTGAGGCCAGCCCCGGTTCAGCGGCCGGCGGTCGACACCGAGAATCTGGGGCCGACGATCTGACAACGACAATCGCGTGCATCCACAAGCGCCGCCCCCATGGAACGGAGGACAACTCCGCTACTTCGTCCGCATCGTCGAACTGGGCTCCATGAAGCCGCGCCGCCCTGGACCTGGACATGGTCCAGTCCGCGCTGAGCCAGAAGGTCATCGCCTGGGGAAGGCGAGATGTCCACCCGGCGATGCGAATGCAGCAGCGCAGCCTCGCGGAGTGTGCGTGCCACCGCGGCGGAGCGTTGGCCTCTTCGCGAGGCCCAGCCACGCTGCGCCATGCCGAGCAGGCGTGCGCAGCGCGCAGCAGGCACGGCTGTCGGGCTCGTGTCAGCGTTGGGCCTGGCGCCCACCACCTCGGCCATGCTGGGCCTGCCCATGATGCAGGGCCATTGCGCGCGCGCTACCCGATTGTGCGCCGCCACAGGTGGATGGGCATGTCCGGCCACCTGACCGACATGTCAATGCGCGCGCGCTTGGACATGGCCGATTTGCTGTGTTTCGACGCCCGCCTGCACGGGGGCAGGCAGCGCAGGCGGGCGCGCGGGCCGGGCATCCGCTGATCGAGGACGAGCCTGTTCCTGATCCGCTGCGCGCTGGGCCACCAACCCGAGCCGATGCCGCCGCAGATGGCGGTGGGCCGAACCTGGCCGGGCAATCGCTGATCCTGCCCACGGGCCTGCCGGCCTGCGCAGCACGCTGGGACACGGCCTTCTCGCAGGCGCCGCTTCCCACGCCGCATCTGGTGCTGGAGGTGGACTGCTTGTCCATGGTCATGGCGGGCACCGTGGATGCGGGGGCCAGGGCAGCCACGGTGCAGCCCTGGGCCTCAATGGGACGCTTATGCCGGATGCCGCGCAGCGCTTCGATGGTCGCGTATTCAAGGACAAAGAGGCCCTGCGCACCAACTTGCTTGTGCAGCCTGTCCGAGGATGAGCTGTTCCCCGCCGCTGCCGCGCGCGTGGGTGGGCTGATCGAGCTTCGTGGCGCCAGCTGCTGCGCGGCGGCGCATGGGCAGCACGGCCCTATCATAACGAAGACTGATTACCCCATGCGGCGGGCCCCTGCCCGCCCGCGCGGCGTCTCCAACATTCGCAATCCCACGATGGCGATCAAGGAGGAACTCCATGGACCCCGATGTACTGTATAGGTGGCCGGCAATGCCGCCCTGTGGAGCGGCCCTGATGGCGCGCGAGGCAGGCCGCGCGTGCTGCTGCTGGAGGCGGCGCCGCGCGACTGGCGCGGTGGCAATTCCGGCCACACGCGCAACTGCGCTGCATGCACGACGCGGCCCCAGGACGTGCTGGTCGCGGCCTACCCGAGAGGAGTTCGGCAGGACCTGTCAAGGTCACGGGCGGCATCACCAACGAGCACCTGGCGCGCATGGTATCCGCGCTCTCCACCTGCCGACGGATGCGCCGCCACGGCGTGATTTCCCGCCGCCGCTGTCGGGCGACCTGATGTGGCGCGCACCCAAATGCATTCTTCATGGGCGCGGCAAGGCCCTGGTTCAATGCCTACTACCGCGCCGAAAGGCTGGCGTGCAGGTGCGCTACGCGTCGCGTGAGGACCGGCTGTGAGATCGGAGGACGGCGAGTCGGCGAGTTCAAGGCCGCCTGGGGGGCGAGCAGCGCATCACCGCAAAGACATGCGTGGCTGGCGGCGGGCGGCTTAGAGTTTACAACAGCGAGTGCTGCGCGAGGCCGGGGGCAGAAACGCGCGCGGCGAATGGCGTCCGACCAACTCCTGATCCGCGGCACGGCCTTCAACCGCGGAGTGCTGCTGCTGCGCCACCCTGCTCGAAGACCATTGGCGCCGACCGCATCGGCGACCCCAACCAGAAGCCACATGGTGGCCATCGACGCCTGCGCGCGCCGCTGTACGACGGCGGCATCTGCACGCGCATCGACTGGCGTCTTCGCGGGCGTGGTGGTCAACCGCGGAGGCCGAGCGCTTCTAAGACTGAGGGCGAGGACTTCTGGCCCCAAAGCGCTATGGCCATTGGGGCCGCCTGGTGGCCCAGCGCAGGCCAGACCGCCTGGTTCCGTCATTCGACTCCCAAGGCCATTGGCCGCTTCATGCCGCCGGTCTTCCCGGGCGTGCGCGCGGATCCCTGCCCGAGCTGGCACGGCAAAGATGGGATTGGACGAGGAAGCCCCTTTCATGCCGACTGGATTGGCCTCCAACGGGCCGCCGCGTCGGCCACTTCGACCACACGGCGCTGGACGACTGCCACCCGAGGGCCTGGCGCCCGCCAAGACCCACTGGGCCCGCCCCATCGACACGGCGCACTTATACGGATACCAGCTGCGGCCCCGGCGTGACCTTCACTTACCTGGGCTGGAGACCGACGACACGGCGGCCGTGCGCTTTGCGGCGGACCACAGAACCAGCATGTTCGTGGACGGCCGAAATGATGGCCGGCACCGTGCTGGCAAGGGCTATACGCCGGCTGTGGGCCATTGTCGATCGGCACGGCCTTCGGCCGCATCCGGGCCCGGCAACGCGGACCCGGCCGCCAAGGGCACCCCGCCGTGCGCGGCGCGCAGAGGGACAGAGGAGAAGGGATGACCGAGATGCAGACCCTGAACGCCCTGGCCCAAGAAGCCAGGAAACTGGCGCGGGCCGGGTCATCCCCATCCTGCCGATCTCCACCGAAAACCGCCGCCGAAGGGGCGAGGTGGCGCGCGCCCTGCAGATCTGCAACGCCTGCCGCTACTCGAGAGGCGGCTTTTGCGCGAGTTTCCCGGCCAGACGCGGCGCCTGGAGTCGGCAAGGCCGATGTGGCACTACCTGGCAAACCTGTGACCACAACTGCGGCGCCTGCTGCATGCCTGCCAGTCGCGCCGCCGCATGAATTCGCCATCAACAATCCCCAAGGCCATGGACGAGGTGCCGCGGCCAGGACCTATGCAGACACGACTGGCGACCGCCTGGGGGCCTGAACAGAGGGGAACGGACTCACGCTGTCGCTGCCCTGGCCGCAGGCCCTGTCGCTGTTCCGGTTGCTGGCCGTGGCCATGCAGTGCGGACTGGGCCGGCTGTGGGGCGCCGACCTGGGCGGCCAAACTTCTACAACCTGTTCCCGCACAACCTGCTGGTGGGCATCTTCGCGCCGTGTTACCTGTTCGGTGCTGGCGCTGGCCATGGGCGTGCGCCGCTCTGGAAGGACGTCAAGCCCGCCACAGGCGGCGTGGACGTGGGGCACGCCGGGGCTGCGAGGCCGAGCACGACGTGCTGCGCCTCAAATTACCTGGACGGCGGCCACGGCGAGGGCTGCAACAACGAGGACGATGCCATACACCCTGAGCCGCAGGCGTTTCACCACCGACCTTCTAGGCTTCCATCCTCCCTAATCCCATGTTCCTGCCTTTCACTTTAATTTCGGCTCCACTCCCCCCTTACCCTGCTGTGCTTTGCGGCCACGGCGTGGCCACGGTCTACAATACGTTTGTTCGGCTGGGTTGCTCCCTACGAATTCCCCAGCCTGCCCAAGCTGCTGGGCGCAAGTGGCGGAACCCCAGCTCATGTGGGCACCGCAGGCCTGTGGCGCCTGCAACCGCAGGGACATCCGCAGCATGGCGACGCGCGCCAGAAAACCCAGGACTGGGCCTTCATCGCCCTGCTGTCCTGGTCGCCGCCAGCGGCATGGCGCTGTGGCTGGGCCGCGGCACGACGGACACTGGCCCTGCTTGCTGGCCATGCCATTGGGCGCGGTGATCGCCCTGCTTCGCCACCCTGCCACCCCCCCCTACGGAAAGTTCGCGCAAGGCGTGTTCCGCACGCATCCATGTGCCGCCACAACACCGAAAAGCGCCAGCCCAGCCCCATCGGGCTGGGTGCCGACTAGCCCGGCATCCGCCCCGCATTCCAGCCAATGCAGGAGACAACCCCATGATGAACAAGCGCAACTTCCTGCACGCCACCCCGCCCTGGCAGCCTCCCTGCCGCACCCCCCCCCCTGACCGCCAGTGCGCGACAAGGACTTTCCTCCAAGAAGCCGTGTCCCTGGTCGTGGGCTTGCCGCCGGCGGCGCGCCGAGTTGCGGCCGCGCGCCGGATACGCCAAGAAGCTGGGCGAGAACCTCGGACAGGAGTGGTGGTGGCAGAACAGGCGGCGCGGGCGGCAACATCGCCCACCAGAAGAGTGGCAATGCGGCGGCCGACGGCTTCGGTACTGCTGTTCGGTCGGTGGGGGCCGCTGACCATTGCGCCTCACCTGATGAAGCTGCCCTACGGACCCTTCAAGGGACCTGGCACCATCTCGGGCGGCGTGAACTTTACCAAGTGTGGTGGTGCACACGGGCGCCGGGCGCGAAGACCCTGGCCGAGTTCGTGGCTCAAGGCCAGAAGAAACCGGGCACAGTGGACTACGCCTCGAAGCGGAGCGGGCTCGCCTCCACAGGCAGGAGAGCTGTTCAACCAGCCGCGGCATCGACATGGTGAAAGTTGCAATACAGGCGGCGCGCCCGCGCGCAGGGACTGCTGGGCGGAAGAGCGTGACCAGCCTACTTCGCCGCCGCCACCGGCTGCCACCCACATCGAGGCCGAGCAAGATGATCCCGATGGGCCCCACGGCCTCACGCGCCCGGCGTACATTGCCCGACATCCCCACGGTGGCCGAAGCGGTACGATCCGGCTTGAGGCGCTGAACTGGTATGCCTTCGTGGGCACGGGCAGACGCCCAAGCCGATGCTGACTCTGGAAACACCGAGATTCGTCAAGGTACTCAATGACCCTGGCGTCAAGGAGGGCGCTGCACAAGCACGGCCTCACCCCCCAGCCCACCACGCGCGCGAGTTCGCGGCCTTCATGGAAGAAGGAGTCACGAGCAGTGGGGCCGGTGGTGAAGGAACGAAAGCTCTCGGCGGAGTGAGCGGCTGGCAGGAGTTCAAGAGCTTGATCGGCTGCGCGCCACGAGGCGCTGACAAAGCCGCGCAAGGCGGCGGTCCAGAATTGATGCTGCCGATGGCATAGGTCAGCTCCACCATCTCGCGCTCGCCTTGATGCTGGGCGCAAGCGCCCGAAAGTCCTGCGCTCGGGATGGGGCCTGGCTCAGCGCGTGCAGCGCTCGGCCCAGTTCGGGCGGCCGCGCTCGCGCCCGTCGTGAAATCCACCTCGGGCCAGGTGACGATGCTGTTGATGCGCTGCAGGTCCTCGCCCGGGACCAGCAAGTGTCCGCGCGTGTGCATGTCCACGCAGAAGGCGCAGCCGTGATGTGCGAGCGCGCAGGAACACCAGCTCCAGCTAGATGGATGCCCAGGCTGGACTGGTTGAGCAGCGCGTTGATGCCGGGCCTGGGCCTTGTACAGCTCGTGGCCACGGCTGGAAGTTTCAGGGCGGCGTGGGGGCGGCAAGAGGACGGGCCGCCGGTGGCAGGGAAGACGAAGCGGTCATGGAAAACACTCCTTGAGGGATGTAGGCAGCCGGCCGGAATGGCATGGCCCATACCTTCAAGCCGACGGGGCGTGCGCGTTTGTGACAGACGTTGGCGGAATTTTTTCGCAGGACACGGCACATCGCAACATTCCCGCCCGGATGCCCATCAATCCGCCACGATGCGCCGATCCGTGGCGGGATCTTCGGTACAGGGCGTTCTCGGCCGCGATCTCACGCGCGAACTCCTCGTGGGCGGTTTGCCGATCACGCGCGAGCCCGTGTGCCTCGATATGGCGGGCACCTCGGGCTGGCAGCGCGCGCTGGGCGCCGCATGCAGAGCTGCCACGATCTCGGGCGCGGACAAGCCCCTTGGGGCCGTAGATGCATAGAAGGCGCTGCGGTTGACGGTACAGGCCCAGCTCCTGAAGCAGTGGCACCTGGGGCAGCGGGCGAGGCGCTCTGGCGCGGCCACCGCCAGCGCGGTGGCGGCCGCCTTATGAAGGGCAGGCCGAGGGCAGGTTTGTCGAAGACGATGGGCACCTGGCCCGCCCACCGCCCATCGTTGAGCGCGGGAGGGGGCCCCGATCCCCGGTAGGGCACATGCGTGAGCGACAGCCCCGAGCGGCTGAGAAATCAGCTCAATCAGAATGTTGGCATGGCAGCCCGTGCCCGCTGACTAGGCATGCTTGATTTGCCGGGGGGTCTTCTTCACCATCGTCCAAGAAGGCCGCAAGCTCTGCGCCTTGAAGCCCGGATGCACGGCCAGCCATCAATTGGGCCTGTTGGGCCGCAATGTTGGTGATGGGACGTTGAAATCGGTTGAGCGGGTTGTTAGGGCAGGCGCGGGTTGATGGCCGGATTGGTGGCCGTGAGTGGACACGGTGGCCACGCCCAGCGTGTAGCCGTCGTGCTGGGCGCGCGCGTCGTGCGCGCCCGATGGCGCCTCCGCCGCCGCCCGGGTTTGTCCACCACCAGCGGCTGGCCCAGGGCCTCTTGCCATGCGCGGCGCAAAATCGCGCGCGCGACGATGTCGGTGGTGCCGCCGCGCAAAAGGCACGATCAGGCGCACCGGGCGCGTGGATAGGCGCGAGCAGCGGCCGCAAGGGCGCACGGTGCGGCACCAGCGGCCAGCAGCAGGGCGCACAGGATGCGGCCGTGAAGTGAAGTGGGTCATGGAATGTATCCTGGGAATGGCTGTGTTGAATGGACGGTGGAGGGTTTCTGTCAGGGCCATGCGCGGCGCACGATGTGGCGAGCGGTCCAGCGCGCCGCAGGAGGAGGCGCCACAGCATGGCCCGGTTGCGGTCCACCTCGTCGCCGCGGCAGGACGATGGCGGCAGCACGCCGGCATCGCCGCCCACGGCGGCGGACCGACCCGTTAGTTTGAGGGCCGGCCCCACCAGCACCATGCGGGCGCACGCGGCCACGGCCTTGAGCAACATCGGAGCCGCGGCTGACGCCCCCGTCGATCAGCACCGGATAGTCCGGCCCCAGGGCCGCCCACCAACGTCCTCAAGAATGCGCATGGCCGACACCGCAGCCGTAGCTGCCGCCCAGACCTGGTTGGACAGCACGATGCCGTCGGCCCCCACGCGCCGGGCCTGCAGCGCGTCCTCCACGCTGAGCACGCCCTTGATGACCAGCGGCCCCTTCCAGCGGCGGCGGATGGCCTCGATGTGGCGCCAGCTCAGGTGGTCGCGTGCCGAAAAGTCGCGCATCACGCTGGACGACATGATTGGGCGCGCCCGCGCTTGGCAAACAGGTCTCGAAATGCGGCATGCCGTGGCGCAGCAGCGTGCGCAGGAAGGAATGGTGCCGGCCACCCAGACCGGGCAGCTCACCATGCCGTCCCAGGCATGCTCAGGCTGGCCTTGAGCGCGGGAAAAGCCGGTGCGGATGTTGTTCTCGCGGTTGGCGGAGATCGGTATGTCCACCGTCACCACCAGGGTGCGAAAGCCTGCCGCTCCACGCGGTCGATCAGCGCGTCGAGCGGGTCTGGTCCCCGGGGATATAGGCCTGAAACAGGTGGCAGGGCTCTCAGCGCGCCCCCTCCTCCATGGGGATCGCGAGAAAGTGCCGCTCATCACCGACACAATGCCCGCGAGCTGGGCGCGGGGCAGCACCCGGTGCCCCGGTAGGTGGACAGCGCATTGATGCCCAGGGTCGCAATGCCGAAGGGACTGGATAGCGCCGCCGAACAGCTCCACGGCCTGCGAGCGCTGCGACAACATCGGCAGCACGACGCGCGTGGTTCAGGACACATTCGCCGAACACCTCGCGGTTGTCGCGCAGCGAGGCGTTGTCCTCTGCCGCCCCGGCGAGTAGCCGACCGAGATGGGCCAGGTGGCCCGGGGTCAGCTCTGCGGCGCTGCGGCTCCTCGAAATCATGCAGCGGACAGCATGCGGGCCAGCACGGCCGGGGCGCGCGGCGCCGGCAGGGCGGTTGCGAAGGCCGTGGAGGCAGAGGCAGAGGAGGGAGGAAGCGGATGGCGTGGCATGGTGCGGACCTCGGAATGTTCTGGAAACGCGCCACTGTAGGCCGCGCATCCCATTGAATGAAAGTGGATTATTTAGAATGCACTTGTTCGCTTTTTGCCAAGACCAACCCATGCACACCCGCGGTAAAGCAGCTCGAAGCCTTCTGGTGGGCCGCCCTGCAGCAACTTCGCCACGGCAGCGCAGCGCGTGCACCTGTCCGTGTCCTCGCTGTCCAAGCGCCATCAGGAAACAGGAATCCGCGCAGCGGCAGCCGCTGTGTCGACCGCAGCGGCCACCGCGCCGTGCTCACCGATGACGGAAAGCGCCTGCGCCGCCGAGTGGAGGTGATCAACGCCATGGCCGCGCGGCCAGGCCCTGGACACGCGCGAGGCGGCTGGCCGGGCCCATTGCCGCTTCGGCGTGGAGACCTGTCGGCGCTGACCTGGCGCCGGCCTTCGTGGCCGCCGCGGCCAGGCCCATCACGCAACTGGTGCTGAGCCCCATGTGGAAGTGGGCGGCGTGCTGGAGAAGCGGCATGGACGAACGGCGACTGGACTCTTTGCCGTCATCGCGGGCCGCTCCTCAGGCGAAGCTGCTGCCGCCCCGTGGGCGCCGCACGCTTGCCTGGGACGTGGCCCCCCGGCGGCAGGCGAGGGCCGCCTGGGCCGCAACGGCCATGCTGCAGTCGCATGCGCTGGTCACCCCGGGCCCCGCAGGCCCGGCAACCACGCGCATGCGGACGACTGGCTGCTAGCCCAGGGCGCCAGCGTGCGCGAGCGCATCCTGTGCAACAGCTGGGGTGCCGTGGCCGGCATGCCTGACGCGCGGCATGGGGTAGGCTTCGCCAACCGGCTGAATCGCGCCATGGGCATGCGCGCGTCGGGGGGCGCCCATCCCAAGGCCCCCGCCCTGGGACCCCCCTGCACTAACGCCTTCCAATGGCGGCGCGGCGGCGACCGCCCGCGCCCTGATCCCGGCCATGCAGCAATTGGGCGCAGGGCAGGTGGATTTCACGGTGATGCCGGGGTTGGTGGGCGCAGGGCGATGAAGGCAAGGCAGCGGACATCCGCATTGCCCTGCGGTATGACTGGGATCAGAATCGAGGGACGTTTTCCGCAATGCAGACAACACTTTGTGGGACAAAGTTCTGCAACTGCCCCATGGAAAGCTCCCTCAACCAGATCCTTGCCGGACAACCTGGCCCTCCACATGGAGAAAAAGGGCTTGAAGCAAATGGCGCTGGCCAAAAAATGCGGAGTGGGCCAGACAACGATCAGCCTGTATCTGAGCCCGGATCGGCGCAAGCCGGGCAAGGATGGCAAAAGGACTGGCTCCGCCAAGCTCACCGAAGTGGAGATGCTGGCAAGGGCCCTGGAAGTGGAACCATGGGAATGCTGCGGCCAGCCCACGCGGCAATCCGAGCGCAACAGGCAAAGCAGCGGCGTGATCCACGTCAGCCACATGCGCAGCAAGACACGGCTGGCGCCGCACTGAAGCAGCCCGAGGTGGTTTCGCGCCTGGGCGTGGGATGAACGCCCTCCCCCCACTCCACCAACTGCGGCCGCACCTGGTACACCACCCATCCCCGCGCGAAGGCCTCGCAGTCGATGGCGGGAAGGCCTCGGCCATCAGGCCTTCGACGTTCTGGCGCACCATGTGCCACCGGAAAGCGAGGGCATTCGGAATAGGGGTCCCAGTCGTAGTGCAAAGCTGCATTGCGCCAGTTCCGCATCGGGCCAGTCGCGCGCAGGAAGCGGATGGCGCCTGCAGGCGTCATGCACCGATGAGAACAGCGCAGGGTCGGCGCGGGCAGGCCGCCCAGGCGCTGGTTGGTAGAGCCGGCCATGCAAGGCGGGGCCGCTTCGGGGGTCGTAGCCGCAGCAGACGATACGTAGTTGTGCTAGTCCGCCAACGGCGTGTGGGGGAGAAGGGCTTCAGCGAAAGCAAGGCCCAGGCGATGCGGTGGAGTACTCTGGCGGACGCCGCCCAGAAAGCAATGCCGTCCTGCGGCGCACCTGCCGGGGGCCTGGAACGCGCCAGCAGCAGGCGCGGAGTTCGGCCCGCACCATCGGTGTCGCTGGTGACGGAGGGCGCCTTTTCCCGGGCAGATCCACGTTGACATGGCGCACGCGGCCTGGCGGCATTCGGCGCTGATGGTCGGCCGGGTGGCGCCCGTGACGATGAGGTTGCTCCACGCGAAGGCGATCAGCGAGCGCACGGTCTCCACCTCCAGCGCGCCGTCGGCAGCGGGCTGACCATCAGCGGGCAAAGGCGCGCGCGTGGGCAGGCGCTTCGAAGGCTGGACAGCGCGCCGAGAAGCGGTCTCTGCGTGGGAATCACCATGACGATTCAGCCTGAGCGCTGGCGGCGAGGCCGGATGGCCTGGCAGGTTCACGGCAAAAAAAAAAAAAAAAAAAGAGGGGCTTTGTGTTCCTGGGCGAGCTGCTGCACGCGGCGCGCGGTCTACTCGTGATGCGCCGCGACTGCCAGCTGCCGTTGAGGATGGCGCTGACCGTCGAGGCCGATCTAGTGTGCGGCCAGTTCGGAGGCGTAGATGGTGGAGGTTCGGGGGCGGTTCACGGTGCTCTGCAGGGGTTGGGACGGGAGGATCGGAGCGCCAATCCGTAGACCGCTGCGGCCAGCGGATTGGGCGGACCGGCACCGGCACCGGCACGCAGCAGCGGCACGGGAAATGCCCGCATCGGCAATGGAAGTCCATCTGTCCTATAGTTTGCGCAATCGTTGGGCCAAAAAGAGGGATAGGAGCGCCATGTTCCTGGATTCAGCCGGTTCTCGAGGGCAATGTTGGCCTGACAACCCTGCGGTGGCTGGCAGGCCGCGG
The DNA here is from genome assembly GCA_029286795.1 of Byasa hedistus. Lineage (NCBI taxonomy): Eukaryota > Metazoa > Arthropoda > Insecta > Lepidoptera > Papilionidae > Byasa > Byasa hedistus. The sequence continues at coordinate 64,349 of JAGSMW010000116.1, forward strand.
GACACGTGCCGAGGAAGGCTTTGTGTCTCGGTGTGGCCAAGGTCGGGGGCACATTCCGACGGTCAACGCCATGGAGACCGGCATCCGCAAGGCAGGCCGCGAGCTGGCATCTCCAGCGGCATGGTCGGCCCACCGAGGCCCGATGCGGCCCACAGGTGCGCGCGGTCGAGGACCTTGATCGGCGCCGCAGAACAAGGGCATCGCCGTGGTGCCCAATGACGCAGGGCGCTGGAGCCCGTGTCCGGCGTGCGCGCAGCGCGGGCATCAAGGTGCTCACGCAAGAGTCGCCCGACCAGAAGGGCGCCGACTGGAACTCGAGATGAAGCAGCGTCGGGGATTTGGCGAGCGCACATGGACAGCCTGGGCAAGGGCCAGGGTGGCGAAGGGCAAGTACGTGGTCTTCGTGGGCTCGCTGACCGTGCCGCTGCACAACGCCTGGGCCATGCGGCCATCGCCCACCAGAAAAGAAAAAAAACAGTGGCCGAAGATGCAGCTGGTGTCCGAGCGCTTCGGCGTGGCGAGAGCCTGGACGACTCCTACCGCAGGCGCCCAGGACCTGATGCGCGCGCCCACCCCGACCCTAAAGGGCTTTCTGGCCTCGGCAAAGGCCCCCCCCCCCAGGGCACCATTGGCGCGGGGGCCCGCGCGTGGCCGATTGCGCGGCGCAAAGCCGCCCCGCATTGCCTGGTGGGCTCGTTCTCGCCGGGCCAGGGCGCGAAGCTGGTGCGCGACTGCGTGATCCGCGAGGCTTCATCTGGAAACACCGCGCTGGCCGGCGAGGTCATCGTGCATGTGGGCAAGATGCTGATCGACGGCCGCGAGCCCACGGACGGCATGGAGATTACAGGGCCTGGGCAATGTCCAGGTGGACCGCGAGAGGCCGCAAAATCCAGGGCCAGAAGCTGGAGAAACGATCAACCGGCAGACCATTAGACCGGCTGTCGGCCTGGGCCTGTGAGCCGCGCGCTGCCATGGATGCCACCACAACGGCGCTGGTCCGCATGCAGGCGGTCACCGTGCGCTTTGGCGACGCCACGGCGCTGCAATGCGCTGGACTGGGACGTATGCCGGCGAGGTGCACTGCCTGATGGGCAGCAACGGCAGCGGCAAGAGCACGGCGATCAAAGGTGCTCAGCGGCGTCACGCGCCGCAGCCGGGCGGCGCGCATCAATTTCGGCGGACGGCCCGTACACAGCCGGCTGGCCCGGCGCTGGCCAAGTCCCTGGGCATTCAGATTCAGGTTATCTACCAGGACCTGTCGCTGTTTCCCAACCTGAGCGTGGCCGAGAACATCGCACTTCGTCGACCAGCCATGGCCTCTGGTTGGCGCCGCGTGCGCCGCAGGCGCCAGCGCGAAGCCGGCCGCAGGCCTGTTGCGGCGGCCTGGGCATTGCCTGCCGCTGGCTTCGCGGTGTGGCGACCTGCCCTTGCGCCGCCAGCTTGTGGCCATCTGCCGGGGCATGGCGGCACGGGCCAGGCTGCTGTTCATGGATGAGCCCACGGCCTCGCTCACGCGCGCCGAGGTCGTGCGCTGCTGGCTGTGGTGCGCCGGCTCCAGGCCGATGGCATGGCCATCGTCTTCGTGAGCCACAGGCTGGACGAGTGATGGAGATCGCCGACCGCGTCACCGTGCTGCGCGACGGGCGCAGTCGGCAGCCTGGCCCGCCGAACAGTTGTCGGGCCGGCACTGCCACGCTTGTGACGCGGGCAGAAGTGGGATGAGCGACTGCATGCGCGCGACATGTCCGCCGCGCCCGCGCTGCTGGAAGTGCGCGGCCTGGTCCGCGACGCGACTACGAGGACGTGAGCTTCGACGTGCGCGAGGGCGAGATCCTGGGCCTGACCGGCTGCGTTGGGCCTTGCCGCACCGAGCTGGCCCTGGGCCTGTTCGGCATGCGCCGGCCCGACCGCGCAGCATCCGCCTGGGCGGCCGCACGTTGGGTGCTGGCGGCAGTGCAACCGCGACGCCATGGCGGCGGGCATTGCCTATGTGCCGGAGGACCGCCAGTCCATCGGCCTGAACCTGCTCCATCCTTCAGGACAACCTGGTGTGGCCATTCGGCCGCGCCTGTCCTGCCCGCTGGGGAGTCTGCCGCCAGCCGCCGCGCCGCCACTGCGGCCCAGTGGCGCTACCGCCTGCACATGCGCCTGCCCGCGCTGGACGCGCCCGTGCACCAGCGTCCGGCGGCAATGCCGCAGCGCTGTGCTGGCCCGCTGGCTGGCGACCCGCGCCACGCCTGCTGATCCTCGACTCGCCCACCGTGGGCGTGGACATCGGCAACCGCCAGGGCATCTTCCGATCGATCGTGCAGCGGGCTTGCGCCGCACAGGGCATGGCGGTGATCGTCATCTCGGCGAGGTGGCCGAGGTCCATGCCCACTGCGACCGCGTGCTGCACATGCGCGGCGGGCGCATGGCCGGCGAGTTCCGTGCCGGGGGTGCATTCCAAAGCCGATCGAGGAGGCCGTCCAGCCTGAACACGCACACGCGCTGCTGCAACACCCCGTGGCCCGGCTCGGCCTGGCCATTGCCGCCATGGCCTGCTGTTCGCGCCCTGGCGCCGGGCTTCTGGACGCTGGGCAACTGGATGGACGTGGGCGGGGAGGGCGCATCGGTCACCGCCATCATGGCGTGGGCCTGCTGGTGGGTGCTTGTCGCGGCGGCATCGACATCTCGTTTGTCCGCCACGCCACGGTGCGCAGTACCTTGCGGACTCGGGCGGCCACACCCTGGGCTGGGCACGCGGCGGCCACATCGCGCTGGGCCTGGCCACGGACTGGCGCCTGGCGCATTCAACGCCCTGCTCTCCACCGCCTGCGCGCCACCTCATCATCATCACCATCTCCAGCGCTGAACCGTACTTTCGCGCTGCTGTGCATGCACGGGGCGCTCGGTCCATCTACGACCTCCGTCGTGGTGGAGCGATTCCGTGGTGCTGGCCCGCTTCGCGGGCACCGACGGCACAGACCCCGTGCGGCTCCTGACCCTGCCCATCGCCGTGGCCGCCTGCGGCCCGCCTGCTGACCGCACTGCTGCGGGCCGCAGCGCGCTGGGGCGGCGTTCTGGACGCCTTCGGCGGGGCAACCCCGAGGGCGCGCACCGCATGGGCATCGGGTCCTTGGCGCCATCCAGGGCGGGGCCTAGGGGATCGGCATGATGGCGGCCAATCGCAGGGCCTGTGCAGGCGCACCGCGTGGGCGAGTCGGTGCCCACGTCGCTGGTCGGCACGGAGCTGTTCTGCCTCGCTGCCGCCGTGCTGGCGGCTCCCGCCTGTTAGGAGGCAAGGGCAGCGTGGGCGGCGTGATGATGGGCGTGCTGCTGCTGCCGTGCTGCGACAACGGGCTGAAACGCTGGGCGTCGCCGATTTCCTTCCAGGTGCGCTGGGCGCCGTGATGCTGGCTGCGCCGCCGCAACGGGATGCGGAGAACGCCAGCGAAGCAACCAGCAGGCGCAGCGCTGACGCAATCTGCAGCGCCCTGGGGGGGGCCGCCCATGAACGCAGCACTGGCGCGCCGCTGGGCCTGATCGCGCTGCTGGCGCTCTGCTGTGCGCCGTGTTCACGCTGCTCTGACCGGCAGCTTCGCCACCCGGGCACGCTGCCAACGGTGATGCCTGCAAAATCCCCGAGCTGGGAATGATTGACTGGCGGCAGATGCTGCCGAGCGTCAGTGGCGCGATCAGCCCTGGGAAGTGCGCCAGCGCCAAATGGCGGGCCTGGTCATGGCCTGGGTGATGGTGGGAGGCCTGTCGGCGCTGGGCCTGAGACCTGTCGGCCATTGAGGGCGTGCCATCGCCGCTGGGGCCCCACTGACCGTGGCGCCCTCGCAAGCCTGCTGGTGGGGCCTGGCCAGCGGCTGGCTGGTGGCGCGCGTCCAGCGCATCCATCCTAGTCCACGCTGGGCACCATGATCGCTGATCAACGGCCTGTGCGTTGGCTCACGCGCTGCAAGCCATTGAGCGTTCCCGAGGCCTTCCAGCCTGGGCTCCGCCCAGTGGCTGGGCCTTGCCGCTGCCGGTCTGGATCTTCGCGGCCGTGTGCCTGCTGTGGGCTGTACCTGGGCAGCACAAGCCACGCCCGGGCTGGCCATCTGCAGGTCGGCTCCAATGCCGAGGCCACGCGCCATGCGGGCATCGACACGCGCCCGCGTGCTGATCGGCGTCTACACCCTTGTCCAACGCTGCTGTGCTGGATCGCGGCCGGGCTTGATTGATTTGGCGCGCTTCAACTCGGCCAGTGCGGGCTACGCCCAGTCCTACTGCTGGTCACGGTGCTTGCGGCCATCCTGGGCCGGCCCACCGATCCCATGGGCGGCTTCGGGCGGGTGTCGGGGCTGTTCGGTTCGCCCTGCTCCATCTGCAGGTGCTGTCCAGCGGGTGGAAAATGCTGGGCGACAAATTGCCCAGATCACGCAGGCACTGTGGGGGCAGACACCATGATAGCCGACGTGGCCGCGCGTCACCTGCTCGCGCGCTGCTGGCGGGGGCCGTGCCGGGACCCGACGAACCTTCCCCTTCACGCTATCGCAGTGTCCACCCGGAGCCCCTAGAACCCCTCGGGCATCCACGCCCTCGTCTGGGCAGGCGACTGTCGCCGCGCCTCCACCCCGCCATGTGATCGAGCAAGAAGCGCCAGGCAAGGTTACGACATGGTCGAGCTGTCCACTGCATAGGGCACCGGCTCATGGACCTGGCGCTCACGCCGTGACCTGCTCAGGAGCATGGCTGGGCCGTGGGCTTGCTCGCGAGGGATGACCTCGAGGGCCGATGTCTCCAGCGGAAGGACCCCGCCGTGGTCGCGCGCGGCCTGGGCGCGACAAGAGGGCGGGACATCACGGCTGCGCCTGGGCGGCGCAGTTCGGCGGGAAGCCTATACGCGCCATGGCGAGAATACGGGCACCCCGGCACGCCGCAAGGCCGGTCGCAAACGCGACGAGGCCGTGCGGCGCATTGCCGACTTCGAGGGCGAGCGCCGGCGTCACGCTGGGCCTGGAGGTGGTCAACGTACGAGCAATATGCTCTGAACACGGCCACGAGGCGCTGGAGTTTCATCGACGGAAGTCGGCCAGCACCATGTCGCGTGGCACCTGGACACCTACCACATGAACATCGAGGAAGCCGCCCTTGCCGACCCGTGCTGGCCTGCGGCAGCGGCGGGCTATGTGCACACGGCGGAACCATCGTGGCTACCTTGGGAGCGGGCCACATCGACTTTCGCGCAGTTCTTCAGCGCACTCGCGCAGATCGGCTACCAGGGAACCGTCACTTCGAGAGGCTTCTCGTCGGCCATCGTCACGAGCAGTTGTCGAACGCGCTGGACCATCTGGCGCCCGAGGTGGGAAAGACGCATGGACCTGGCCTCACGCGCGGATTCATGCGACGGGCTGCTGGCCTTAGCGCGCAGAGGAACGCGCATGACGGCAATCCTGGCCGCCCCGAAAGCCCTGGGCGTGCGTTTGAGCTGCGGCACGCTTCCGGCCAGCCGCCTGATGGGCCTGGCGGGCCCGCCCCGGCGAGGCAAGAGCACGGTTCTGCGCCGCCCTGCTGCAGGCGCTGGGCCCGCTGGCGGCGGCCGTGCACAGGACGGCTTCCACCTGGGCAGTCCGCGCTGGAGCGCCTGGGCCGCGCGCACGCACAGGGCGCACCCGACACCTTCGACTCGGCCGGCTACGTGGCCCTGCTGGCCGCCTGCACCACTCCCGTGGCCGGTGAAACGGTTTCTACGCCCCCGAATCCGGCGCGCCATCGAGGAAGCCCATTGAGGCGCCATCGCCATTCGCGCCCCGGCGTGCCCCTGGTCATCACCGAAGGCCAACTAACCTGCTGAGGAATGAAAGGATGCGACGTCACGCACTGGCATGCCGTGCGCGCGCGGCTGACGAGGGTCTGGACGTGGGACAGGACGACCGCCTTCGCATCGAACGCCCGACCGCCGCCACGAACTCACGGCCGCGCCCCCAGCCGCACGCGCCGGGTGGCGCAGTGTTGGACGAGCCACAAGCCGCAACATTGCGCAAAGCGGGGGAGGGCGTTGGGTTGTTGCGCTGGGGTGTGAGGCTGCCGGACAACAGGCCCCCCGCCCCCCGCTCAGAACGCCACCAAGCCTCATCCCTGCGCAGGTCGATCCGCCGAGTAGTGGTTCGCCGTCGCGCAGCACCAGTTTGTGCGCCGCCGAAGGCGAAGACGCCATGGCCTTCCTCGATCGGACTTCGTGGCCGCCGTTGCGCGGCAGGGCGGCGACGACTCGGCGTCGAAGGCCGGTCCAACAGCACGCCCTTCCCGCCCGTCACGCGCCAGCGGGTGTGCGTAGGCGGCGGCCTGGGGGTTCTGGCCGTATGCGCAGCACGCGCAGGGCCTCTGCAGGTGGCCCTGGCTATGCTCGGGCCGCCATGACGCCGAAGGCCTCTGGGGCTTTGCGTCGGCGTTATCGCAAAGGCGGGATGATGGTGTATGTGCGAAGGCGCGCGCTGCGCGGCGCGACCTAGTGCATGCCGGCTTGCGGGTGAAGCCGTGGCCGCGGTTTTTGCAGGATGATGCCGGTTTGCCCGGCACGACCCACGCCCGAGCCGAAAAGCCATGTAGTGGACTGGATGAACGAGACCATCATGCAGATGGCATCGGCAGCCGCCAGGTAGACCGTGCGCCCGGGCGCGGTGCGCCAGAGGTGGGAGCGCTGGCGCGCTCGCGTCAATGAGCGCCGCGCGGTCGGCGGTAGAAGGGCCAGCAGATGGGGCGGATTCGACGCGCATGTGGTCGCCGTCGGCGTGTATTCGTGCAGTCGGCCAGGCCAGCTGCATGGCCTCGACCTGCAGTGTGCACGGACTCCACGCCGTCCAGCGGGCTCGGCGCCCACGCCAGTGCGTCCAGCATGCCCAGCGCCATTCAGCAGGGCAATGACCCTGGCCGTTGGGCGGGATCTCGTGGATACCGAGTCGCCAAAGTCTGTGACCACCGTGCCGACCCACCACGTCGGCTGGTGGGCGCCAGGTCCGGCCTCGGTCATGGCGCCGCGCCGCAGGGCCTGGGGCTACGGCCATCGAGCGCGCCAGTGCGCCCACGGTTATTAGAAGGACCGCCTTGGTGGCGGCGATCCCTCCAGACGGAGCGCATGGGGCTTCGCTGCGAGAACTCGCCCGCCTTGGGGGCCTTGCCATCTGGTGGAAGCATCGGCCAAAAACCGGGCTGGTCAACGAGCTTGGCGCCCGCCCGCGCCCACAGCGAGGCGATGGGGGGCGAACCGCAAAGCCGTCGCGCGCATAGCGGAGGGCGGGATGGGCCAGTTGCTCGACACGGCAGCTGTTGCCGAAGCGGCGCGACAGCTCACCCAGGCCGAGACGGCGCCGGGCAACGGTGACGCGTTCAAGCCCTTCTCGGATGCCGACCAGCGCGCGCGAAGCTACTCGGGCGTACAGGATTCGGGGCCAGCGGCCCGAGGCATTGAGGCCGTGAGGCTCCTTGCCATCCCACAGGATGCAGAAGCATCGCTGCCCGCCGCAGCCGTGGGCTCGACCACGGTCCCCAGCGCCAGGCCGTGGCAATGGCCGCATACACGAGCATTGCCGCGGCCAGAGCAGGGACATGCGGCCTGCGCGGCCCGGCGGCTGCGAGGGGAGACCATGTTGCGGCCCAGCACGAAGAGCGGTGCGAGGCTTAGGGAAGGTCCCGTCCGTAACAGTGCGTGTCATATCAATTTCCTAGCGCCAACGCGCCACCGATAGCTTGAGGAAACCGCAGGCACGGCCCAGCTCAGGGACGCAAGGCAAGGGCCGCCCCGACAGCAAGGGCGTCGTCCCCCTCCCGACAGGAGAGGGGGGAAGAGGCAAAGCGCTCAGGGGGTTGCTCACTCAATCCAATGGATTTTGTTGTCTTGATGACCTGCGCCCAGCGGACGCTGTCGGGCACCATGGGCAGCGACTGCGCGGGGCGTGAGGGGCGATGCGGCCTCCACGCCCTGCTTTGGCCAGGCTGGCCACCACCTCGGGATTCTGGATGGCCTGTTGAAGGCCTGATTGATCCGCGCCACCAGCTCGGGCTTAATGGCAGGCCGGGGCGGGCCATAGACGCCGAACAGGTGACCGAAGAATAGCCAGGAAGGCCGGACTCGGCCACCGTGGGCAGGTCGGGGCGCCAGGCGCGCTGCGCTTGTCGCCGGTCAAGGCAAGGGCGCGCAGCGGCCGCTGGCCACCATTGGGGCATGGCCGGTGGGAATGGAGTCGAACACAGGTGCACCTGGCCAGCGGCCAGGTCGGTGGGTGATGGACTGGGCCGTCCTTGTAGGGCACATGGGTCAGTGCAGGCCCGGACGCCAGAGAAGGCCGCCGAGTTCAGGGGACGATGGTGAAGTTGCCGCTGCTGTCCGTAGTTGAGGGCGGGCCCGGATGGGCCTTGGCCGAGGCGATCAAACTCGCACGTTGCGCACGGGCAGTGAGGGCGTGACCAGCGGGATGCTGGCCGCGCCGCCGATTCGGCAATGGGCGTGAAAAATCATTGTAGGCCTTGTAGGCGAGACGGGTCACATCAGTGCGGCGAGATGGCATGCGTGGTGGTGGTGACAGCAGAGGTCGCCGGTCCGGACGAGGCCTTGGCGGCATCGCCGTGCGGATGTGCCGCCCGCGACGGGCGGTTGTCGATGACCAGCTGCTGGCCCAGGTCCTGGGAAGCGCCTGCCGCACCGAGCGCCACGAGGTCGGTTGCGCCGATGGCCGGAAAGGGCACGGACCAGGCGCAACGGGTGAGTTATAGGCCAAGGAAGCCTGGCCCTGTGCCACGCGGGCAGGGCCGATGGCCGCCACCATGGACAGGCTGCAGCCACGATGGCGCGGTGTGGAAGTACAAACCGCTGGGCAATGGCCTTCATGGGCACCTCTGGACAGGGTTGACGCCCTGCAGCCGATGATCCCCAGCAACGCCGCACGAAACAGGCAATGTTAGAACCCTCTCGCACCTTTGCCGCATCAGCAAATTTGCAAACCTGCGTTGCCTCTGCGGCAAATTGATGACAATCGGGCGCGACATGCCCGACGACCCGGCCACCTTCTTTGCAGGACACCGCATTGGCCTATTCCACGAAGTGCGCAATGCGGATCGCTGACCGAGGACCCGGCCGCGGCTGCATTGTGGCGGACCCTCGGCCATCAGCCGCCAGATCGCGGCCCGCGGAGGGGACTGCTGGCACGCCGCTGTTCGAACGCCACCCGGCGGCATGGTGCTCATGCGGCCGGGGAGATCCTGTAGCCGACCATGTGAGCCGCGCCGCTGCCGCAGGAGCGGCGCTGGGCGAGATCGAGGGACTGAAGGGGCTGGCAGCGGCCGCCGTGCGCATCGCAAGCTCCGACGCCTTTGCCAACGAGTTCCTGCCGCGGCCTGTGCGGCAGCGTTCCAGCGCGGAGCATGCTCTTGGCCATCGGCTTCGAGGTGATGGTGCTGCACACGACTGCCGGCCAGAGCCGTGAGCAGCCGGCCGGCCGACATCGGGCCTGTGCTTCAGCCGCGGCATGAAAAAAGGGCATTGCCGTGCATGCCGCGTGGCCCGCGCCGCTGGTGGCCCTGGTCGCCCCGGCCATACGCTGGCGCAGCGCGGCGCCGTCGCTGGCCCAATTGGTACGCCACCCCCTGGCACTCACACCGGCCGATACTGCCGTGGCGCCAGTTGTGGACGCGGCCTGCAGCCGCCAGGGCTGATGCTGATGCGGTGATGTAGAGCAAACCACGGCAATGGACCTGCGGAACTTTGCAGCCCAGGGCGCCCGCCGAGGCGTGGCCAGCGAGATCGCGCGCGCAACATGGTGGCCACAGGCGCACTGGTGGCTCGTGGCGCTAGCGACCGGGGCATGGCCTGCGCGACATCGAGGTGCAGACCCCTGGCCGCCGCACGTGCCGCATGCGGTACGCAGTCCTTCTGGAATGCTGCAGCGCGGTTGCCGGCCCTGGTAACCGGAGGGCATCGCGGGCAGGCGCCCGCAGACACCACGGAAACAGGGCCGGCCAGAAAGAGACCACAGTTCCGAAATGGGCGGCGGAGGGCAAAAACTCGAAAGCTCGGTTTTACTGCCATGCAGACCCGTGATCATCCATCGCCCTGATCGGTCCACCGAGACGGGAGCGGATTCGGGTAGAATCGGATTAGGAATACTTCTATCTGACCTCGCGATTCGATTTCCCTGCGCGACCCGACAGGCCAGCCGCCGGCGCGTTTCCTATCATTCGATCTCTGTCGCAGGGCTTCCTTTACGGAACCCCTTGATCCCGCTCCCCTGAAGATACACGGAACAACCGGCATAGCAGGACCTGCAAACAAGAGGCAAGGCAGTACACGAACCAGGCCGGAGGCGCAAGCAGGCATGCAGCGGGAGGCACAAGCATGGATGAGCGAACCGAACTGACCTTCATGCTGCTGCATGTCGGACCGCCGACGCCAAGCTGTCCGCTCCTATGTGATGATGGTGATCACGTCCACACGGCAACCGATGGACGTGGCGCGAATCCAGGCGGACATGACCGGTGGCGCATGGCGAAACTGGCCCGAAGCGCCTGCCCGCCGGCCCGCGTTGACGCTGCGCGGGGCGGGCAGCCCAAGGGGGGCCTTCCTGCGGGCGGTCACATATGAGCATGGCCCCCTGCGCGCCGATGCGCTGGAGGAATGCCTTTCCAATACCATGGGCGCGCGCATCCTGTCGGTGCACGGCAAACCGGCCAGGCGCCAAGGACACACGCCAGCGGCACTGCACACGACTAGCATCAGTTGATGCTGCTGCTAGCTGCGGCGTGGCGTCGCCGCAACTGTGACGAGATCCCACCATATCCGCCTAGGACCACCTTGCTGACAGGCCAGCCCACGACGATGCATCCGACCCTGTGCCAGCGCTAGGGCATGCCGCCCGAGATCTGTGCCGGTTTTCTGAACGAGCTGGAGCCGCGGCCTGCTGCGCTGGGCCTCGGCCCGCCGCCCGCCGAACCGTCCCCCCGGCAACCCTGCGCCGGACAGGGCGTGTCGAAGGCATAGGCATTCGCCTGCCGGTTTGCAGGAGCGCGCCCCCCCCCCACTTGAGCGACTCAAGATGCCTGATTCTGCCCTCCGGAGCAGGCAAGGACCACGCCATCCGCTGCGTCAGCGAGATCGCCCCCGTTGAGCACGAGTGGCAACACCCGATGCACCAACCCCTGGACAAGGCGCTGACGACGCCGGCATGGACTATGGCGAGACTGACCTGGAACAAAGGCGAGAAGCTGATACTCTACGGCACGCCAGGGCAGTAGCGGCTGACTTCATGTGGCGGCATCCTCTCGCGCGGCGCGCTGGGCGGGATCTTGCTGATCGACAACAGCCGCTCCGATCCGTGGCCGACCTGGATATCTATGTCCAGGCCTGTCCGATGCCTTGCGCAGCACGGCAGGTGTGGCGGTATGCCCGCTATGAGGAAGTCACAGCGCCTGATCTGGACAGCTTTGCAGTGCACCTTGCAAGCGCGCGCTCTGCTGCTGCCCCGTGGGACGGCCGTGTGCGGAACCCCAGCAGGGTGGCCTGATCGAGCTGTGCTGCGCAGATTGAAGCCCTTGCCCAAGGAGAAGTCCCATGAAGAAGGACGCTCGCTGCCTTGAAGCTGCAGCCCAGGCGGCGGTGCTTTTGTTGCAGTCCTGATGAGACAGGTTGCACGGCGTGGTGGTGCGTGGGGGGCGCACCGAGGACGGCTTCGAGGTGGGCCGAACGTGGCAAGGCCATGCAGGCACGGCGCGGCGGTCGGCCATGGCCAGATCCGATGCGCGCTGGGCATGATCGCCGGCGAGGGAGAACAAGATCGGGCATTGCGCCAACGTGGTGGTGCGAGGCGGCCGAGGGCTCATGTCATGCTGCAGGCACAGCGCCGGGCTGACGCGGTCATCAGCGTGGTGGCTCGCGCGAGCCGTTCTGCGAGCCAGGTTCTCTATGTTCGCGCGAGGCCGGCGGAGCTGGAACAAGCGTGATGGCAAAGCAGGCAAGGGCTGCCTCATATGCATCCGGCAAGAAGGCACGCGGAAGGTGCAGAAACATTTTTCGCAACACAAGGGAGTTAGGAAAAACAATGGCCAATATCAACGCAAACATGAGGAAATGTGCGCTGTGGAGGCGCCATGGTGCGCCTGCCACTGGTGGACTAACAACAGCGGCATGATCCTGGGGCAGGGGGAAGGCTCGGGCGTGGCCTGAGCTGGCGCCGCGGCAACACCGAATGGGTGCGCGCCAAAACTCAAACATGCGCTCGCTGGGCCTGGAAGACATATCGAGGACATCCTCATCACGCTGAGCAAGCTAGTACCACATCCTGCGCCCTCCACCCACCACGAGGGCATGTTCCGTATTTGGTGCCGACAAGACCAAGGCCAACCTCGCGCTGGCGCGCCGCAAGGGCAGGACTGGGGAGATGCGGCTGGTGCGTCTTGAACAACAGCCCTGACTGGACTGCAGCCGCTCAGAAACCGTCGGGGGCACAGCGCATGCCACTGCAGGATCTCGATCTCGCCGCGCCTGCACGCGGATGCGGCCCCGCGCCTGCAGGCCCTGCACGCAAGCACGGTGGTGGTCTGGCTGAGATCGACAGCATGCGCGCCAGTTGCTCCTGCTGATATCCCGGCGCGGCCGGGCCGGCACGTCGTCCAGCCCGCTCTCCGTAGCACGCGCCATGGCCACCAGGCGGCGGCCAGGCGCTGGGGAGCGGGCAGGAGGGCCAGATCCTTCCAGCGCCGCAAAGGCCGCGGCATCGGCCCCGACACAGCACGCCCAGGTCATGCCAGTGCGCGGGGTTGTGCTGAAGCCAATCAGCAGCGGATGGCGTGGCACCTGCAGCACCACGCTGGGCTCCATGGCGTGGGCGTCGTGGGTGCGCGGGCGAACCGTCGACACGCGATTCGCCAAACCAGGTGGCCGTCCATGCGAGTGAGCAGGGCCTAGCGCGCATGGATCGATCTGGCACCCAACCCCGGAAAAAACCGATGCTGCCCCCGGAACCACGGCGAAACAGCCCCCTCCAGCGCATCCCGCCGCGCAAGGACAGGGCCCCGCCGTCTCCAGGCTGCGCGGTGCGGCCAGCGCCAGCAGCAATCGGCAAAATGCGGCGCCAATGCGCGGAACCAGCGGCCGGCGGCAGCGTTGGGCAGGTAGGAAAAGGCGTGCGGCAGTTGGCTGCTGAGGGGATGTCGGGTGGCTGACAGACACAGCCGGCACGGGCCTGCGTAGTGTCGCCGCGGGGACATCGAACATGCCAGGAGACCTTCCATGCAAGCCTAAACACCCCCTGCCCCGCGGGCGCTGGCGCGCCCCTTCCCGCCTGCTGGGACAGCATGGCCACAGCCGCTTTGGGGCGACTGCGCCAACGGCAGCCTGCCCTCCCGGACATGGCAGAGGCCCCAGCCGGCAACGCCGCCACGCGGCGCGGAACCAGCAGGGCATTGGCACAGCAGCCGTGGACGATGCGCAGCCATGGAGACGCAGGCGCGCCTGATCGCACCGGCCGACACATGGTCGTTGCGCACTGCCCAGGGCCGTCCCATTGGAGCAGGCAGTCCTATGCCTTCCTGGAGCAGGACCAGGCGCCCGAACGTGCACCCCGCGACGTGGCGCCAGCCCAGCGCAACCGCGTCAGGGCCTGTTCCAGGACCGACAGGCTCTACAGGTTGCGCGGGCCGGAACCATGTCGAACATGAGCACATGAGGGAGAGACCGGCCTGAATCGTGGTCGATCCGCTGATGTACACAGAGACCGCCCAGGCCGCCAGGGACCTTGTACTTCCAGCCACCGCACGGCAAGCCCGTGGTGGCCGTCCGTATACGCTCACAGGCCAGTGGACCATTTCGGCGGCGTGCGCGCGTGGTGCGCCAGGAAGAGGTGGATGGGCCGCGGCAGGTCATCGCCCCGCGGTTTCATGGCGAGGACGTGGGCGAGAACGTTGATCGGCCGGCCACGCCATGGGCCGGCGCGCGCTTCTACCGTTCGGCATGCTGCTGCCGAGCGATGCAGGGGACAGGTGGACGCAGGGCTGGGCAAGGACGGGTGCGACCCGGCAACATGGGGCTGATCGCGGCCCACGCGCGTGATCGACAAGCCGCGCGAGACCCTGCGCGATCGACGGGCGTGAATCGACGTTCGCGTCACGCCCGGGCCGAGGCGCCGGCCGAAGATGATTCCTGTACTACCCCCCAGCTCAGGTGTGAAACATGGCCGAGATCGCCGTGCAACCCACAGACAACCGCTGCCGCTGCGCGGCGCCCAGGTGCGGGACGCGCTGGGCTGGTCCCCGCACCTGAAAGACGCCCGCACACCTATGCGGCAAGGCCGAGCCGAGATCACGATTGCCAATGCACCACTGGCCGGTCTGGGGCCAGCCCCGGCTGCAGACTGCTGGCCGGCCAGCGCGACCACCTACAAATACCTGCACGACCAGACCAGTGCGCCTCATGAACCACGGCTACGGGCTCGGAGATCGCCGAGGATGCTGAAGATGCCCGAATCCTGGCCCGCAGACGGCGCAAAACGCATCATGCCTTTCTACGGCCCCCACCTGCGCCACAACATCCGCGCCATTACAGCACTACTGGGCTACTACGAAGGCAAAACCCGGCCCAGCTGGAGGCGATGCCGCCCGTGCCGCGCGCGCAAGACCGTGGATACATGGGTGGCGCCGGACGCCGTGCTGCGCCGTGCGCAGGCCGACTACGAGCGCGGCCGCATAAGCTGGGTGCGCAGATCGCCTCGCACTGGTCTTGCCGAACCCGGCCACCCGGCCGCGCGCGCCTGGCGGCCAATGCCTATGAACAGCTGGCTACCAGATGGAATCGGCCAGGCCGCAACGCCTCCTGCAGGGCGCGGCGGAAACGCCGCCAGGGCGTGGGGGCCCCCAGCTGCCCAGGCCCGGCCAGACCGCGCGCGACCTGGTGCGCAGCCTGCCGATGGAGATGTTCTTCGACTACCTGGGCGGGACGGCTGGACGCGGGCAAGGCCGCAGGCAAGCGCATCGTGCTCAACTGGGACCTTACCGACACCGGCGAGCAGCGCAGCATGAACCTGGAGAAACAGGCCTCACCAGAGCCCGCGGCTTGCGCCCGCCGCCCATGCCACGCCTGCGCATGACGCGCGCCACGGCTGCGGCGCCATGCAGGCAGGGAGACCACGATGGACGAGGCCATCAAGAGCTGCCAGCTGCGCATCGAGGGCGGACGCTCCAAGGTGATGGCGTCATGTCCATGCTGGACCGCTTCGACGCGTGTTCCCATGGGGGTTTTTTCTTTTTTCGGGGGGGGCTTGGGGGGGGGGAGGGGGGGCCGGGGGGGGGGGGGGGAGCCTGGAGCACGCCCGAGCGGGCGCTCAGTAACCGTGCTGTGCGCGGAAGGTCGCGCGCCTTGCCGAAGTGCCCGTTGCCGATGAAGGGCAAGGGCGGGCGCAGCGCCGACAGCGGCGAGTGGTGCTGGTCAGCACCAGATGGCCCGGTCGGCCGGAATGAAGGCGCGCTTGGACTGCGATGGCTGCCCAGAAGCATGAAGGGACCACGGGGCGCGCGCCTGGGCGAGGATTGTCGGATCACCGCATCGGTCAGCGCTCCCAGCCCTTGCCCCACCGAGTGGCTGGCCGCCTGGCCTTCCTCCACCGTGAGACAGGTGTTGAGCAAGCAGCACGCGTTCCGGACCATGACAGGGCTGCCGCCCGGGTGGGGAACGGCGGGAAGGGCCACCCCAGGTCAACGCTGCATCTCCTTGAAGATGTTCTGCAGCGAGGCGGCATAGCGCACGGCCCGGCGCCACCGAGAAACGACAGGCCTTCGGCCTGCCCGGCCGTGGTAAGGGGTCTGCCCCAGGATGACCACGCGCCTTTCCTCGGGCGGGGTCAGCTCCAGCGCGCGCAGCGGCCTGGGCGGAAGCTCACCGCGCCGGCTTCCAGGCGCTGGTGCAGAAAGGTCAGCAGTTGTGGCCTGTGGCACCCGCGAAGAAGTCTCGACCCAGGGGGGCTGCAGTCGGGCGCAACGGCCAGTCGGCGGGATCGGCGGATGGAGTTGGTCGGCTTGCCCGGGGCGATGCGTCGTCTTGAAGGGCATGGCGGAGGGGCAACAGCGACGCATGGCGCGCGATGGTGGTTCCTAGAAGGTACGAAAGAAACGGGAATGCACCGGCGCGCGGCCGGTGCAGAAGTCCTGAGGATACCCGCAGTCGGCACAGCCGCCCGGAGTGTGCGACAGCACGTCAGCGCATCAGCGCGTCGGCGGCGCCGGGCATTGCCGCCATGGCCAGCAGCACCGAGGCCGATGTGCCCGCCAGACCCGCGAGGTTCCCCACGGGAATGGCTTGCATGGCAGAGGTCGCCGCCATCACCATTCAGACCACACCGATCGACCACCACGCATTGGCCTGCAGGTCATCGTCGCCAAGGCCACCGTCTGGACTTCCAGGGTGTAGGTATACAGAGGCCCTGAAGCATGTTGAAGGGCAACAAGTGCGTTGGGGGGGGGGGGGCCCCGGGGGTTTGGCCGCCGTGGACAGTACTTACAGTACTGGGCACCCGCAGGCAGGGCCTGCGGGAATGGTGACGCTGAGATTCAGCGTCCGGCGCTAGTGAGCCCGACGAAGCGCAGTCAGCACAACCAGAGATAGGCCGCTGCACCCCTGGGGCGGCGCGTGGGCAGGCTTGCGCACGCACCAGCGATGCCGATTGCAGGGCTGCAGACGCTGGCCGGATTGTGGACCAGTCAGTTTTTTTTTTTTTTTCCTTCTTCCTTCTTTTTTTTTTCTTCGGAGTCGCGAGGCCGCCTTCCAGGGTCGAGGATGGTGTGGCGCAAGCGACAGGAGCTTGACCATCAGGGGCTGCGAGGAGGGCCCCGACCACCGTTGCTGGACTGTGCCGCCACGATGCAGTTGTAGGCCCGCCGGGCGTCAGGCCGTTGCCCGCCACCGTCGGGGTGCTGGACGTCCCGTCAGCACCGCACCGCCGCCTTGCGGGACACATTGCGCCACCATAGCCCGTGACAGTCTGGGCCCCCCGGGGATGGAGGCCACCGGATCGAAGGTCAGCTGCACGGCCGTGCCCTGCGCGAAAAAAGCCGTATCGGCAGGTGGCTGAAGTGCGCCGGAACCGTGCCGGACCGACGCCATCGCATCCACGCCGAAGAACAGGCTTTGCCAGGTGGTCAACCTTCGGCAATGCGCAGCGCACGGTCTGCCCGCGTAGGCCGACAGTCGAACTGCAGCGACTGGTAACCGCTGCCCGCTGTCCGAGGGACAGGGGCCGTGGCGGGACGGCGGCCACTGGAAGGACATTGCCAGCACACCGGCGCCCAGGCTGTCGGGCCGCGGCGGCAGGGTTCATGACGTCGATGCGCACCTGCTAGGTTGGGCGCAGCCACCGTTGTAGTAAAGCTTGGCGGCGCCGCAGGCGACATGGCGCATTATGACATGGACGCGGGCGCTCAGCGTGGCCGGGCTGCCCGGCCGGAATGGCGCCGTCCTGGTAGAGCACATGGCTTTTTTTTGATCTTTTTTTTTGGGGGGACGGGGCCGGGCTGGTCGCGTCATGAGGGCAAACCGCCCCGTGGGAGGTTGCCAGGCACGCACGGGCGTGATGGCGCCCCTGGTGCCTGCTGGGCGGCGAAGTCCGACCTTGGAAGACGGCCTGGACACGGATTGCGAGCCCGTGAAACCAAGGGAACCCGGACCGGAGTTCTGCTCGAAAACTGCCGTTGGCCAGCAGTTCGGCGCTTGGCCGGGCCCAGGGACGCAACACCCGCAAGCCCAGACAGGACGTTGCGGGCAACGCCTTTTTACGCTGTGCATGATGGGCCTGCGCCGATCAGCGTCGTAGACGGTGTCGGTGGGCGCGCTGTCCCAGGGTGTTGCCCATGGAACACGGTTGTTGTTGAACGAGGTGAGCTTACCGCCAGACAAAGCGTTGAACGACTTGTCATTGCCGAACACCGTGGGTTGGAAAGGTAGACATGGGCGGTCGTGCTTGGACAAATGATGGCGGGGCGTTCGGCTCGCCCGTTTGGGTGGTTTTTCTCTTCCCGGGTCTCCTCCCGTGGGATGGCACTGCATTGCCCAGCAATGCGAGCGTTGCACCAGAACAGACACAGAAGTAGCGCTCGTCTCGACCTGACCGCCGCCTGCGTGAAGCCCTGAATCTGGACGTGTGTCCAGCACCCACTTCCTGCCTGGAAACGATCTGACGGAATGCCGAACGTTCCTGTGCCGTTGCCGACGATGTCCAGATCCCGCCAGCACCACGGTGTCAGAAAACACCCGCGTGATGGTGATGCCGCGCTACCGGAGGGACCAGAACGCCGGCAAGCACGCCTGTGCCGTCCACTGCATGGACTGGTGATGGTGGACTCCACCGACGCCAGCAGGATACAGACGTTGATCTCGCCATGGCGGCCGTCCTGGCGATGCGCCCGCAAACGTCTTGCAGGGAGCCGTGACGGCTGCAGGGTTGGGACGTCATCGCCCACGCCCGAGACCCAGGTGCGCGTGGATGTGCCCAGGCGCCGGACGATGCCAGCGTGGCCGATGCGGCAAACGATGAGGGGCCAGCCCAGCCGCGACTGGACAGGAAAGGGGCCGGGCATGAACGAATCGAAGTCTCCGTAGGCGAGGGCGCGGCCATGTGCCGGATCGGCATTTCATGACGCAATTGTCAATAATTATCATGCAAACGAAAACTTTTAGAAAACACTATTGCAAAAAAAAGCCCCGACGCATGCTGGCGGCGGGCTGCTTCGGTGGCGCACCAACGAGGGACCGATCGTCTTGGCTTCAGGCAAACAGCGTGGCCAGCGCCTCTCCCGGCTCCTTGCGAGCCATGAAGCCCGCCCACCAGGAAGCTGTGGATGGGCATCGCGATGGCCTTGACGTCCTCGCGGCTCCGATGCCCGACTCGGTGACCAGAAGGCGGTCGGCCGGCACGTTCTTTTGCAGGTCCAGCGTGGTCTGGATGTGACTCGAAGCTGCGCAGGTTGCGGTTGTTGATGCCACCAGCGGGGCGTCTTGAGCCGAAGGGCGCGGTCCAGCTCGGCGCCGTCATGGATCCTCGGACCAGCACGGCCATGTCAGGCTGTGGGCGATTGTTCCATCTCGGCATCTGCGCTTCGTCCAGGCAGGCGGCCGGATCAGCAGACACGCGTCGGCGCCCACTGGACCGCGATTACGTAGATCTGGTAGGGATCGACATGAAGTCTTGCGCAGCACGGGCAGGTGGCGCTGGCGCGCGCCTGTTGCGGATAGTCCACGCTGCCCTGGAAGAAACTGCCTGTCGGTAGCACCGAGAGGCAGGCGGCGCTGAAGCCTTGCAGTCGCCATCGGCAAGCTTGCGGATGTCGGAGGGGATGAAGTCTGCGGATCACGCCCTTGCTGGGCTGGCCTTCTTGATCGCGGCGATCACGCCGGCAGGCCGGCGGCGATCTTGGCGCGCAGCGCGCCCACGAAGTCGGCGCGTGAGCACGCGGCTTTCGGCGTCGCGGGCGCTGTCCGCGAAGGGCATGCGCTTCTGGGCGGCGGCCCTTCCTGCACTTTCACGTCGCAGATTTGCTTGAGGGTCGGACACGTTGCTTTCCTTGGTTTCTCGTATCGGTGGCGATGGGGGGCTGCGCGGCTCAGGCCGTCAGCGGGCCGTGTTAGGCCACGGTTCGTTGAGCTTGGCAGGGCAGCGCCGCTGTCCAGCGGCCGCCTGGCGCGGCCATGCCGTCCTCGATGCTGGCGGCCACGTTGGCGCATACAGGGCGGCACCCGCGTTCAGGAGACGTGTCGCGCGCGGCACTCTTTTCGCCATGGAGCACGCCCAGCAGCATGCCTGAGATTCCTCGGATGTCCACCTTGAAGGCGCGCGTTGCCAACCATGCGCAGGGCCGAATCCTCGGGAGGATCTCGTATCGCGACAACCACGCCGTCCTGAGCTTCGCCCACCAGGGTTGACCGCGCCAGCGCTGATCTCGTCCCAGCCGTCGCGGCCATAGACCCACGATTGGCGTGATCGGCGCCCAGGCGCTGCACGCGCGCACATGGATGCCGAAAGGTCCTCGGGAACACGCCCATGAGATGTGGGCGCGCTGGCCCGGATTGGTCAGCGGCCCCCAGGATGTTTGAAGATGGTGCGCAACGCCAAGCTCCTTGCGCAACGGGCGAAACGTTCTTCATGGCCGGGTGGTGTTGGGGCGCGAACATGAGCCGATACCCACGTCGGCATGCTGACGCGATCTCTCGGGGCTGACGCTGGATGTTGACGCCAGCGCCTCCATGGCGTCGGCGCGCCGTCTGCTGATGCGCTGCGCAGCCGTGATTGCCTGACTTGCCGCCGCCGCCGAGATCACGAAGATGGAGCAGGTGGAGATGTTTGAAGGTGTTGGCGCCGTCGACGCCCGTTGCCCACGATGGTCCACCAGGTGGCGCTTGTCACCTCCCACATGGCTTGTTGGAGAACTCGCGCATACTCGGCCGCGGCCGTGATACTCGCCGATGGTCTCCTTCTTCACGCGCCAGGCCTGGTGTGACGTGCGGCCTCCCATCACGGGCGACAGCTAGGCCGGGCATGCAGGCGCATCGGTGCGCATCTCCGTCGTGGAAGATTTCGCGGTGCTCGATGGTGCGCTGCAAGCGCGACTGGGGGGTGATCTGGGTCATGCGTTTGTCTCGGTTGGTGCGGCCTGCTACAGGCCTTCTGTTCCAGGAAATTCTTGAGCATGGCGTGGCCATGCTCGGTTGAGGATGCTCTCGGCGGTGGAATTGCAAGCCCCCGATGGCACAGGGCTGGTTTGGCGCACGCCCGGTCTCGCCGTCCTCGCATGGTGGCCGTGATCTCCAGGCATTCGGGCAGGCTGGAGCGCGCAATGGCCCCAGAGAGTGGTAGCGGTGACCGTGAACTGTTCGGCAGGTCGGCGAACACGCCCTTGACGGTCGGTGGTGATGACCCGATGTGGCTTCGCCATGCATCTGCGGCACGCGAGACGATTCGCCGCCGAAGCCGCGCCAATGCTCTGGTGGCCCCGGCACACGCCCAGGATGGGCAGGACGGCATGGCAAGTGCCAAAGTGATGGATGGGCCCGCCACGGAAATGCGGCTTCCGCCCGGCGAGCAGGGGCCGGGCGAGATCACAGGCGGTGATCTTCTCGCGCTCGACCAGGGCGATCAACCTCGTCCACGTGGCCTCGTCATTGCGCACACGGTGAATCGGCACCAGCTCGCCGAAGTGATGGACGATGTGTAGGTGAAGCATTTGTCGTAGGTTGTCGATCATCAGCAGTCTGGTCATACCGGCTCCTGGGTTCAAAGGAGAAAAAAACGCGGTGGCGCGGCATGGCCGCAGGAAGGCTGCGCCGGGAATGCGCGCAATGCTGCCTGGGTCTGGAAGGGGGAATTGAGGGCATCTGGGCAATCTCCTGGGTTCTGGGAGCCGCCGTGGGGCCGGGAGCCATTCTGCTGGGTGGGCTTGCTGCCGTCACGCGGCAAGGCGCGGTACGCAACCGCCAACGACGTGCGCTTCTTATTGGAAAAGCGCCACACCACTGTGCAACGAGATCGAAAACGGCGTTACCGTTTCATGGCTTGTGTCTTCTTGGATCGAGAGTTCAAGTGTCTGGGAAGACGGATGCAGAGGCTGCATGGCGGAGCATGCTAACACAGGCTCCGCCGCAGCGTGGAGGGACGACCCTGCGGGCGCCTCTCACCTTCAGGACAAATCGGCTGGTCGAACTTCTGCTTCAAAAAGCGCCGGTGGCCAGCAGGCGCACCTGCGCATTCGCTGGCCGCCACACCCCCCTCCCCTCCCCCCCTGGGCCACAACCTGCTGCATCTGCCCGGCCAGCAGCGCCAGTGCTCGGTCAGCAGCGCCTGGCCGTCTTTGCCGCCTGCACGGGGCGCTGGGTGACCGGAAACAGCGGCGGCAGAAGCCGCATAGTTGCGACAGCGTGGCGGGAGGTTACTGCAGCACCGTCTCGAGCCACGGTGAACAGGCCGTCGTTGAAGACCGGGCCGCCTCGGCCAGCGAGGGGCAGCACCTCGTGCACCCGAGCCGCCGCACGATGCCAGATGCTTTTGTGCATCTTAGGCGTGAGAATCGGGCGGGGCCTTTGCACCAGCTCGTCGATGCGTAGCGGCAGTCCTCGGCGCTCCAGTGCGTGGCCTGCAGCGCCCGCTCGAAGCTGGCGCCCGCGGGGGCTGCAGGCCCAGCCCCCCAGCAGCAGGCCAGCGACGTCGTAAAGGCCCGGGTGATCCAGCCCCCAGGCCGGCACCGATCATGCTGCAAAACAGCGCACCGGCCCCAGCAGGGCCAGCGCAGGCCGGCGAGGTTTGCGTTGGGCCGTAGAAGAAAAGCTGCAGGCGGCGCATCAGGCGGGTCCGATGCTGGCGGCGCTGTACTGGTAGCCCGGATTTCCTTGAACAAGCGGCAGCCCGCTCTGCCGGTGTTGTTGCGGCATCAGAAGGCGACGCCCGCCGTCAGCGCGGACAGGGCATGCATTTCGCCGGACTGCGCTTCGACCAAAGATGATGGAAAGACGCGACACAGCGGCGCGCCGCCGTCGCGCGCCATGCGCTGCTCGCGCTCGAATGCGGGCCCAGTCGAGCCGGGCCGGTCTGGCCGCCATCGGTCAGCAGCCACGATGCTGACGAAGCGCTCGGTGATCGGCCGCAGTTCCTGGCGTGCCTGCTGCTGGGCCGCGTGAGCGACGTCGTGATGGCCGTGCGCCGTCGGCCACGAGGCTGTCGGCGCATAGGCCAGCACCTGGGCGGCTTGCGGCCTGCAGGTCGCCCGCCGCGAAGGCACGGCGCGCGGCTGGACGACCAGGCCCGAGAAACGGAACAGCAGCACGCGTTCGCGCGCTGGAAGGCGGCGTACGCGGCGGCTGGCGCGCCCGATGCCTCGGCGCCGGACAGCAGATTGAGCGCCGCCTTCATCTTGCGCCAGCCGTGCACCCTTCATGGAGCGCCACGTCCAGCACGAAGATGCTGGTGGCCGGGCCGGCGGAGAGATCGCTCTGGTAGGCCGAAGGAGGCCGGCATCGTCCACCCCAGCCGGTTCGAAAGCTCAACTCCACCACGGGCGGGCGTGGCAGACGGCGGGCTGGCCTGTGCCTTCGGGGCGGCGGGGCGCAGCTGGGCCTGGGCAAGGCGGCGGCCCTGGAAGGCGGGGGCCCTTGAAACTGGGCGACCAGTGTCATAGTCGGCGCGGCGGCCGGCGTGAGCAGCATCAGCGGATTAGTCGGCCGAGATCACGCCGTAGCGCGGGTATAGTAGACCAGAGGTGAATCCGGTCGGGCGGGCCAAGCTTCTCGTTCAGGCGCAGGATCACGGCCTCGTAGTTGACAGGCATCGACGGGAGCGGGCTCACGCTCGAAGGCCTCGGTCAAGCCAGCGGAGCTTGCCGGCGGTGAGCTTCATGGCCGAAGAAAATCATTGTAAGCACCTTGGCGTAGACCTCCCTGCGTCCAGGTCCTCGGTCTTGCCGGCCACGGCCGAAGGGCCACGGCGAACAGCGCGCTCATGCCGGTGTTGGAGATGGCGATTGGTCATGCCGTAGCGCAGCGGCCTGGGGCAGCGTTGGGCGATTGTAGGCCCAGGTGGGCGGGCCTGTCCAGCCCAGCTTTTGCCGCACGGCGGGCCTGCACGCCCAGTCACGCGCCGAGTGAAAAGATTTTCGCGCGACAGGGCTTGTTCGCAAGCGCCAAGCGCGGGATAGGCGCCATTGGGCGGCAGGATGGCGTCGTAGCTGCTTCGCCACCGCCATTGATTGCGCTCGACCATCTCCAGCGTGCCGCATTAGCTGAGCTTGAGCGGCGGCACACGCCCGCGCCGTGCTGGCCTGCTCCAGCGCGGGCGCCAAGTCCTTGAGCTCGGGAGCAGGGCCCAGCACGGTGAATGGCACCCTGGGGAGCGGCGGAAGCGATCGGACTTGGCGGCGGCCGGCGGTGCGGGTTCGGGCGGAATTGCCGCAGGGGGGGGGGGGGGGGGGGGCCGGCCAGGGCCAGCGCAAGGCCAGCAGCCACAAGGCCGCAGGCGCCGGACACATGCTCACAGCCACCTCGCCGGCGGGCGCTGCCAGCGCTCCTCGCGCAACGCCTCGCGGAGGTTTTTTCCAGATAGGCGCGGGCTGTCCACCTACTGCGACAGCGTGTCCACGGGTCCTGCATGGAGGCCAGGGGCCCTGACTTGAAGCGGCCATGGCGTCCATGGTCTGGTAGATGTTGCCGAAGGCGCTGCAGCCCCCTGGCGATTGTCGATGGTCTGCCGGCCGCCTGCCGTGGATTCTTCCCGATTTGATCGCGCAGCAGCAGCTCGCTGGTGCCGGCGATCAGGTTGCCCGTGGTAGGTGTTTGTCAGCGACGAGATATGGTCCAGCACCAGTTTCTGGGGGCCAGCGCCTGCGCCAGATGACGGCCTTCGTGACGCGGGCGGAGGACCGTTGGGGTGGTCGCGCGGTCCACGCCCTTGGCCAGTTCGAGGTTGTTTCTTGGCGCACCAGGTCCATGCCAGGTAAGCCCTGCACGTTCACCGCCCATCTGGTGAGCAGGTCGGTGACCTTCTGGCGTCGTAGAACAGCATGTCCTCGCGCCCACGAGGGAATTTTCCGGGTCGCTGGCCGTCCAGCTGTGGCCTTGAGCCTCCAGCGACGCGTCCAGCTTCTTGCCGATGGGAATGTAATTTCTCCACCGCTCCATTAGGACAACAAACAAGGTGGGAAAGATTCCCCATCCCCACCTTTCCTGCTCGATGGGCGGCTTGTCGCGCAGCAGTCGTCTTGCCGCGCTTGAGGTGTCGATGATGGCGTTCAGGTGGTTCTGGCTGGAATGGAAACCTTGTCGAAGTAGTCCACCAGCCTGTTGGGCCCATTGGGGATCCGGCCCAGCCAGCTTCGCGACTTGAACAGTCGTCCTGGCGCGAGGGGGGGTCCAGCGGCCTCAACCTGGCGGCGCAGGCGATAGGACCTAGGCCGATCTGGCTTGCCCTGGTCGAACAGGCCGTTGTTCGGTCTTGAAGGGGACGCTTCAAAGCATGCGGTTGGAGACGGCGGCAGCAAGCGGCCTGCACCTCCTGTTGGCCCATGCCGGGATGCGCTCGATCAGCGCCCTTGAAGGCGGGCGGCTGGCTGTCGTTGGCGGTGATGAGTCGAAACTGCGCCACATGTGCGTCCAGCTGCTGCACTTCCTCGGCCTTGAGGCGGGACATTGCCGCTGGCCGACTCGAGGGCACGGGCAGAGGCGGCGCAGGCGGCTCCAGCACGAAATCCTGCGCCTGTGCAGGCAACGGCCAAGGCGGCGCTGGCCCGTGGTGTGTCTGGGGGGTGGTGCTCATCGGTTGCTACTGGAACGTTGGTCATTTGAAAGCGCTGCTCCATGTCCACGCTCATCGCTCCAGCCCATCTGGCTGGGCGGATCGATCAACCTCCACCAGCTGCGGGGCGCCTGCAATAACGCCCGCCCGGCCCAGAGGCTCGGGCCCGTGGTGTCGCCGCGGTGCGAAAGCCGATTCTGCGCCAATGCGCGCAGCTGCGGATCGGATTTCGAGCAGCTGGCCCACGCGATCGCCCGCAGGCGTGTAGGGCACGAGCAAATGCTTGGATACAGCGTGGGCGGAGTAGAGCATCACCATCTCGCCGCTTCTGCGATGAGGGTGGCGCAGCAGGAACTCCACAGCTGCGATTCAAGGCCACCAGCAGCGCGCCTTGCCATGCCCAGGGCCAGGTAGTCCTCGAACGGCCCGGCCGACGAGTTTCCTGGAAGGCCCTGGAGCAGAAAACAGCGGCGTCACCTGGGGCACATCACGCGCTCCCGGTCGGCCGGGGCTTTGCACCACCCATGCTGCCGTTGAGCACAAGCTGGCCAGCGCCAGGTAAATGGCGCGTGTCTGGAGCGGCAAATCGGTGCTGGCGGCAGCACGGCTTGCCGGTGGCCAAAGGCGGCCGGAGGCCTTCAGGTCACGCAGCGCGTGCCCTTGCCGGCCATGGCAGCAGGGCGGGAAGATAGGTAACGTCGTGTAAAAGAAGGCGCCCTGCTTGGCGAAAACGCCGTTGGCGATCAGGATCCGGGAATGGGCAGACAGCTGGCGAACACGATGGGCGGTTTTGTAGAACGGCGTGTAGACGTAGACGTGCCGGCCCTGGCCGCCGCCTTGAGCTGGGCCGCAGCGAGCCGCACCAGAGGGAAAGCATGAAGGGGTCGTAAATTGCTTGGGGTTCGTAGCTGTTGGCCACTTGTGCGCGAGCCGGCCTTTTGTGCACCGGTCACGTAACGGCCGGGCGCCCCAGCACATCGCGCACGCGTATGGTCTGAAGAAGGCTGCCTTCTCGGAGCCTCGATAGGCCCGCGTGCCGTCACGGAATGCTGCTGCTGTCAGGGCCGCCGGCGGTCCCTGCACAGGGCCGTGCGCGTGAGGAGTACCAGATGCGCCCGCCCACGGCCGCAGCAGCAGCGCCGCCAGCGACGCGCCAAAGCACGGCGCGCGTCATGGAGAGGCTCGCCCTGGATGACGCGCAAGATGAAAGTCGGTCATGAACGCGCGGCCGTGTCATGTCTTGTTTCAAAAAAACATCTTATACGGAAGTTAGTTTGTGACACAACGCACGACACGCGGCCCGGACACGCGCCGCGACATCTCAGAGCGACTACCTCAGCGCGAGTGCTCAGTGAAGCTGCGCCCAACGGCGCGGTTTCGCGGTGCTGCTGGGTGGCCCCGTGCTCCACCAGTGGTCCCACGTCAGCATCTGGCGCTCTTGCGTCATGCGCAGCGCGCCGGTGACCTGCTGCCGGCTGTATCGATCAGCGTGGTGATGGTTGCGGTGTCTGGGTACACTTGGTCATATTTCCGTGTGTTAATTTCGCACTCAAAACCCTTTGAGTACATCCTTTTTATCATCACACAAGATCTTGAAATATTTGCATTCTAGGTATTATTTATACTGTATTATTCTCAAAGTTCTTCTCAACCATTCCAATTGTTCCCAACGATCGATAACCCCATTTATCATTCCTCTTAGGAATTATGCTAAAATATATCACTAAAATGCGATTCCTTTTACTTTAAAATTAATTTGGATACGAGTCAATCAAAAATTCATCCAGAAGACAAGTGTACAATTAAGAGGTTTCTTTTATTTTTAATTTTCGTCGAAAACAATGCAGCTACTTTCTTGAACTAAAATCTAACTCAGATCCGTGTCAAACACCACGACACAAATGACCTTCAAATAATTGCATTGTATAATAACATAAGGAGGTTCAATATTCATTGACTATGTTTAACATTACTCTGAAATTCTTTCCTTTACATTTGTACTATTCGATTTTCTAAAAAACGCTTCTTTTTAATTTCGTCCAGCTTCTATACTGTGTCTAAAAAATTCTTCTGAGATTCCTTAAACTCTTATTGGAAGGTCTCAATTTTCTTCCTTGTAATAATCTTAAACCTCTGTATCCTACTCTAAAATTAATTCTTTATTATCAACAATTTCGTCCCTATTTTTCTTATACGATCAAAATAATTTCTCCCTATCTGTTTTTTGTTGAAAGATTTTAAAAACTCCTTAATAATCACTTT